>CAUYQU010069783.1:0-20335 GCA_963574635.1 Cheracebus regulus
GACATGAACTCATCCTTTTTTATGGCTGCATCATATTTCATGGTCTATGTGTGCCACATTTTCTTTATCCAATCTATTATTGATGGATATTTGGATCAGTTCTAGCTCTTTGCTGTTGTAAACAATGTGTAATAAATATACGTGTGCATGTTTCTTTATAATAGAATGATTTATAATCCTTTGGGTGTACCTAGTAATGGGATTGCTGGGTCAAATGATAGTTCTATTTCCAGATCCTTGAGGAATTGCCACACTGTCATGCACAATGGTTGAACTAATTTACACTCCCACCAACTGTGTAAGAGTGTTCCTATTTCTCCACACCATCTCTAGCATCTGTTGTCTCCAGATTTTTTAATGATTGCCATTCAAACTGGCATGAGATGATATCTCAATGTGGTTTTGATTTGCATTTCTCTAATGACCAGTGATGATGAACATTTTTTCATATGTTTGTTAGCCTCATATATGTCTTGTTGCCCAGGCTGGAGTGCAGTGGCACAATCTTGGCTCATGGCAACTCCCACCTCCCGGGTTCAAGCAATTCTCCTGCCTTAGCCACCTGAGTAGCTGGGATTACAGGGGTCTGCCACCACGCCTGGCTAATTTTTTGTATTTTTAGTAGAGATGGGGTTTCACCATGTTAGCCAGGCTGGTCTCAAACTCCTGACCTGAAGTGATCCACCCACTTTGGCCCCTCAAAGTACTGGGATTACCAGCGTGAGCCACAGTGTCTGTCTCGAAAAATGTGTTTTTAAACTTATTTGCTGTATCATTTTATAAATGTAATATATATTTGTATGGTTCTCATATTAATAATGCCAATATTATTAATAGTATGTGTATTAGGATTCTCCAGAGAGAACTAGTAACAATAGGTAGACATGTAAGAAGGGATTTATTGGGGAATTGGCTTATGCAATTATAGAAGCTGAGAAGTCTCACAATAGCCCATCTCCAAGCTGGAGAACCAGGAAGGTGAGTAGTCTGGCCTGGTCCAAGTCTGAAGGCCTCAGAACCAGGAAAGCTGATAGGATAACTCTTAGTGCAAGGGTGAAACCCCGAGAATCCAGGGGGCTTCTGGTGCAAGTCTTGGAGTCCAAAGCTGGAGAAGCTGGAGCTCTAATGACCAATGAATGACAGGAGAAGATGGGTGTACCAGCTCCAGAAGAGGGAGTGAATTCATCTTCCTCTGCCTTTTTGTTCTAAATCCTCAGCTGATTGAATGGTTCCTGTCTACACAGAGGGTGCATTTTCTTTAAATGTCTGCTAATTCAAATGTCAGTCTCTGCCAGAAATACCCTCACAGATATACCCAGAAATAATGTTATGCCAGCTATCTGCATATCCCTTAATACTAGTTAAGTAGACACTGAAAATTAATGCTTACTGAAAATGTTTTCTGTGGTATGAGGAGGGGATATCTTTTTAAACGTCAAGTATATACCACTAGAAATATTTTTAAATCACTTGAAATATTTACTCTCCATCTGGCTATACTACCAATTTAATACACAGGTTTATTCAATTTAGTTTTTGATTTTTTTAAAAAAGTTGACCACTTTTTTTTAACAATTTAATTCATTTAATATATAAGACTTTACATTATTCAAAAGGATAAAACAAGTTATGTTCAGAAAAGTTTCACTTTAACTGTCCCTCCTCCACTTATTTCTTCCTTTCATCTATAAATAACACTAAAAACTTTTTATTGGTTTATACTTCCATTTAAAAATATATAATAATAAATACATTTACAGCTCCCCTCCCTTTACTGAATACTACGTATGCTTTCCTCCTATGTGTGTTTTTCACTTAATTCTAGCTCATTCCATAGCAGGAGATAGAGCTCTTCATTTCTTACTATATCTGCACAGTACTCCATTGTGTGAACATAGAATTATTTATTCAATAAATAAACACTGATGGACAAATTAAATTGTTTTCAGTCTTTGTGGTTGCAAATAATATGGCAATAAAAATCACTATAAGCTCTTAGGTCCATAAACACATACAGTTTTGCTAGGAATTGTCCAATTTCCCTCCACAAGGGTCATACTATCTTCTATTTGCAACAGCAATATAAGAATACCTACTGTCCTGTGCCACATAATGACATTTTGGTGTAAGATGAATGAACTCCATATATAACAGTGGTCCCCAAGATTATAGGGAGCATGCATAGAAGTTTTAGCATTATACATAGTAGTCAAAAACTGGGCCAGATATCAAAATAAATTGTGGCATATTTATACAACAGAATACCTCAATTAAAATGGATGAACTAATGCTACACACAATTTGTGGATTAACCTGATAAGTAATGTCAAGTAAAGAATCCACACACACAAGTGCGTACTGTATAAATCTGTTTATGTGTAAAGTTCAAAAATAGGCAAAACGAATCAAAGGTGATGAAACTCAGAAAAATTGCTATGTTTGAGAGGTAATGGCTGAGAAAGGGCAGGATTGAGGCTCTGAGGTGTTGCCGTTATTCTGCATCTTCATTTGGCAGTGGTTTCACAGGTGTTTACAACATAAATATCTATCAGGCTGTATACACCTTTTTCCACTTTTTGAATGTATGGTATACTTTAGTAAAAGTTTACTAAAAAATAAAAATAAAAAAGACGTTGCACTTCTTGTTAGCAAAATAAAACCATGGCAGGTATTTTGGTAAATATTCTATTTTTCTCATCTTCTGTTACTGATGACAGGGATGGTATTCAGGTGAATGCTTTGTCGATTACAATATCATTTTGCTTTAGCCTGTGCAGCCAATGCAGCTTCTTCACGCAACTTAGCCTTCTTTGCCAAGTTCAAACTTGCTAAGGATTCATGTCGTTCTACAGCCTGTGGGGGGGAGAATTATATATATATAAAATATGTATGTGTGTATATATATATATTTATATATGTGTGTGTATATTTATATGAGTGTGTATATATGCATGTGTGTATATATATATATATCTCACTATGACTCTGGAAAGTGGAAAAATTTGTATTTTAGACAGAAATACATGGGAGAGAATAGAATTAGAAGTTCTAACATATGTTCATAATGGGAAGAGAGAATAGACTGAATGGGTAAAGAGGCCATCTTTGAAGTTATGACAGCATAGACTTGTTCAGAAGTGAGGAAAGCTGTAAGTCCTCAAACTGGAGGACATACAAAGTCCTTAGTAAAATACATAAAAATTTAACAGATATTGACAGATACTAGTGCGTATCTCACACTTAATATAGCCAAAATAGAGAGCTGGCATATTTTGTGCCCCCTGCCTACCAGTCTTTCCTCAGCCATACACATCTCAATAAATGGCAGCATCATCCACCTTCTTGCTCAAGTCAAAAAAACCCAGGACTTTGCACTTCTTTATTCAATTTTTTGTTTCTGATTCCACAATGAATTCACCACAAAGTTCTATCCTTTTTACTTCCCCAAATATACCTCAGCTTGCTAACCTCTTCTCCATCTGCCACAATTTCTTTAAGGTACGTGCATCGTTATTCAAAATGAAAAATGAATTGGAGACAGGCAAGAGGGACAGTGGTGGGACCATTTAGAAGATATTGCAGTGAACCAGGCGATAGATATATATTGGTATCTCAGGAGAGATACTGAGGAGTGCTCCAACTGGGGCTCTATTTTGAAAGTGGAGACAACGGGGTTGCTGATACATGGCGACTTATCCATGACTAGCTAGAAAGATAGAGTTGACATCAACTGAGAGAAGGAAGACAGTACAGAAAAGGGTGGCTCAGGGTTGTCTGGGGGAAGATTGAGAGTTCAACTCTTGACATGTTAAGTTTGAGACATCCATTAGACATCCAAAGGGAAATGTTAAGTAAGCAACTGACTATATGAGTTTGAAGTGCAGAAGGAAGATGTTAGATGAGATATCAATTTAAGAGTCCTTGGAAAATAGAAGTTATTTAAATCCAAAAGACTTGGTAATCCCCAAGGGAGTGAGTGTAGATAGAGAACAGAAAGACTAAAGACTGATCCATGGGGGGATTCCACTGTTATGAGGTCCAGGAGAATAGGAGAAACCGGCAGAGTAAACTCGAAAGATGTGGCCAACAGAGAACCTACATGAGTGTAGTGCCAAGGAAACCAAGCAAAGAAAATGTTTCATGAAAGATAAAAGATTTTCATTCCCAATGCTTTCACTTTAGAGCTTCTGAGGATTTTTATGGAAGGACAATGGCTAGTTTTCATTCTCCAACAAAGGGTAAGTGAAAAATGCCACATTGGCCTATTCCAGTGTTTTTCATATATACATTTATAACCAATTATTTCCCTATGTGCCAAAAATATTCTTTTCTTGGTTGAAGAAAAGAGAATACTGTGTGCCAGAATTCCTGTAAAGAGGTGGCTTTGAGGTGTAGGTAGACCAAATTACTTTGTAATCCTGATACTCTCAACCTAGATGTATTTTTAGCAGTTCATTAGAACTGAACTGCTAAAATTCACTAGACTGAACTCAGATTGAGCAGAATTTGAGGAATGGAAGATATTGATTTGGCAGAAGAAAATATTTGCTAATCAAGAAGAACTGTCAACTGTCCCTTCAAAATGTAATAAGATTTATCCGCACCCAAGCATCCAAAGTGTCAAACTAAGTCTAGATAAACAGCCTCCAAAGTAGGATAAGAACTACAATGTCCACTGAGGTCAAGAAATAATATAAACACATTTCATCTTTTTTAAATAAGAAAAACTAACATTTAATAGAAGAGTTGAGGAATAGAGAATACCTGTCTCTGTCAGGAGGCGGAGGTATCCTGAGGAACCTCTGACACTTCTAGAATACAGAAGAATATAAAGGCACATCTCACTTTATTGTGCTTCGCTTTATTGTGCCTCTCTCTCTTTCTTCTTTTCTTTCAAATTGAAGGTTGTGGCAACCCTGCATGGAATAAGTCTGTAGGCTTCATTTTGCCAACAGCTTGTGCTCACTCCGTGTCTCTGTCACATTTTGCTAATTTTTGCAATATTTCAAACTTTTTCATTTTCATAACTTCTGTTATGCTGATCTGCGATCAGTGATTGCTGATGTTACTATTGTACTTGTTTTAGGGTGCCACAAGTTGTGCCCAGATAAGACAGCAAACTTAATTGGTAAATGTTGTATGTATTCTTCTCACTCCACACACTGGCCAGTCTCCCATCTCTCTCCCTCTCCTTGGGCCTCCCTATTCCTTGAGATGCAACAGTATTGAAATTAGGCCAATTAATAACCCTATAATGGCCTCTAAAATGTTGAAGTAAAATAAGGGTTGTGCATCTCTCTCTTTAAAAAAGTGGAAATGATTAAGCTTAGTGAAAAAGACATGTTGAAAGCCAAGAAAGGTTAAAAGCTAGGCCTCTTGTGCCAAACAGTTGACCATGTGAATGCAAAGGAAAAGTTACTGAAGAAAATTAAAAGTGCTACTCCAGTGAATACACAAAGTGAAACAGCCTTATTACTGATATAAAAAACATTTTAGTGGTCTGGATACAAGATCAAACCAGCCACAACATTCCTTTAAGCCAGTGCCTAATACAGAGCAAAGCCCTAACTCTCTTCAGGTCTGTGAAGGCTGAGAGAGGTGAGAAAGCTGCAGAAGAAAGGTTGGAAGCTGGCAGAGGTTGGTTCATGAGGCTGAAGGAAAGAAGCTGTCTCCGTAACATAAAAGTGCGAGGTGAAGCAGCAAGGGCTGATAGAGAAGCTGTAGCAAGTCATCATTGATGAAGGCTATGCTAAAAAGCAATTTTTCAATGAAGACAAAATAGCCTCACATTGGAAGAAAATGGCATCTAGAACTTTCAGAGACAGAGAAAAGTCAATGCCTGGCTTCAAAGCTTCAAAGACAGGCTGACTCTCTTGTTAAGAGCTATTGCAGCTGAGGACTTTAAATGAAAGCCAATACTCATTACCATTCTGAAAATCCTAGGGCTCTTAAGAATTACGGCAAATCTACTCTGCCTGTACTCCATGAATGGAACAATGAAGCCTGGATGACTGCATATCTGCTTACATGGCTTTCTAATTATTTAAAACTCACTGTTGAGACTTACTTCTCAGAAAGAAAAAGACTCTTTTCAAAATATTACTTCTCAGTGACAATGCACCTGGTCACTCAAAAGATCTATGGATATTTACAAGGAGATTAATGTTTTCATGACTGCTAACACAACATCCATTCTTCAGCCCATGGAAAAAGGTGTCATTTCAGCTTTCAAATCTTGTTATTTAAGAAATACATTTCGTAAGGCTATAGCTACCATAGATGGCGATAGCTTTGATGGATCCGAGCAAAGTAAATTGAAAACCTCTGGAAAGGAGTCACCATTCTAGATGCCATCAAGAATATTTGTGAATCATAAAAGGAGGTCCACATTAATAGGAGTTTGGACAAAGCTGATTCCAGCCCTCATAGATAATTTTGAGGGGTTCAAAGGCTTCAGTTGAGGAAGTACTTGCAGATGTGGTGGAAATAGCAACAGAACTAGAATTAATAGTGGAGCCTGAAGACAAAATTGAATTACTATAATCTCATGATAAAACTTTCTCGAGATGAGTTGCCTCTTACAGATGAGCAAAGAAAGTGGTTTCTTGAGATGGAAACTACTGCTGGTGAAGATATTGTGAATATTGCTGAAATTAGAACAAAGGATTTAGAATATTACATAAACTTAGTTAATAAAGTAGTGGCAGAGTTTGAGAGAACTGACTCCAATTTTAAAAGGAGTTCTACTGTGAGGAAAATGCTATCAAACAGCATTGCATGCTGCACAGAAATCTTTCATGAAAGTCAACTGATATGGCAAACTTTATTGTCATCTTATTTTAAGAAATTGCCATAGCCACCCCAATCTTCAGCAACCACCACCCTGATCTGTCAGCAGCCATCAACATCAAAGCAAGACCTTCCACCAGTAAAAAGATTACAACTCACTGTGTACTGTAAACATAACTTTTATATGCACTGAGAAACCAAAAAATTTGCATGACCCACTTATTGTGATATTCACTTTATTGTGATTGTCTGCAACTGACCCCACCATATCTCTGAAGCATGCCTGTTTTCATTCATTTCAGTACTGTTAAAATGGATATTAACAAATAAGAATGGTTTCTTTTTTGGCCAGAAAATGACATGGCATCTTTAAATACTTATGTGGATAATTTTGTAAGCGCAAACAAGTCTCTAAACAGTTTATGGAGTTTTGAATCCATTTGGCACAAAATTTATAATTACTGTATCTTCCAATTATTTTGCAAGAATAAAATAGCTGAAGAACATCAGGGAGGGTAGGAAATTAATTGGGCACATTTCAACAAAAGCTTTGGCATAGTTGGTGGATGCCAAAGCTTTTATTGAAATATGCCCAGTAATCACAGCTAAAGAGGTATTTCTTCTACGGGATCTATGTATCCATATGTGGCATATTTTCAGTTACAATATTATAACCAATATAAAATTGCAAAATTGTAGACAGTAATAAAGCATTTCAATTGTATTGTTATTACACGAACATATTCTTATGTTAAATATATAATATGGTATATTATGTATCATACATGTTAATACAATTTTAGGGAAAATGTTTTTGTGTCATTCAAAAACAAAATACAATTTATTGGATGCATGCAGTGGCTCATGCCTGTAATCCCAGCACTTTGGGAGCCCAAGGCAGGAGGATCACTTTGAGCTTAGGAGCTTGAGGCCAGCCCCAGTAACATGGCAAAAACTTGTTTCTACAAAAAATACCAAAAAATTAGCCAGGCGTGGTCACGCATGCTTGTGGGGTCCCAGCTGGTTGGGGAGCTAAGGCTGCAGAATCTCTTGAGCCAGGGATGCAGAGGATGCAGTGAGCCAAGATCGTGCCACTGCACTCCAGCCTGGGTGACAGAGGAAATCCTGTTCTCCTCCACCAACAACAACAACAACAAAAAAAGCAAAATACAATTTATGTAAATTAAAGAAAAGAGGGATGGGGAGAGCAACTGTGTCAAATGCTGACAGGTCAATGAAGATGAGTGTATCATTGATGACCTTGATAAAAGCAGTTTGGTGGAGGGTTTGAGACATAAACCTGATCAGAATGAGACAGGAAATGAGAGAGTTTATATCCACAGGTCTACTGAAAAGGTTTGCCACAGAGAAATGCAGTTGTACCAAAAAAGTTTGGTTTTTGGTTTTGAAGAGGGAAATAGAAACATTTCTATATTTTGATAAAAATGATACAGTAGAGAAAAAATAATAATAATAACGAGGAGAGAAACCTGAGAATTCCTGGAATGAAATCCTTGAAAAGGCAAAATGGAATGGGGTCCACTGCACAATTAGTAAGAGCTTCTAGACTGGAGCAAGGATCATTTATAATAGGCAGAAAAGCAAAATATACAGGATTATGTGTCAGAAGACTGGAAACTGCTCCTTGGGCTGCTACAATTCTCTCCATGAGGTGGAAGGAAAGGTCATCAATGGGGAGGACTGTGGAAGTGTAAGAAAGCATGAAATAGATGACTGCTGGGCTTCTTCCCTGTGTTTAAGAGGCATATGCATTTTATTTTCTGCAAACTCTGCCTTTTTGTTTATTTTACCCATTTTTAAAAATAAAAGGTTGTTGCTATTTCCTTAGTGGAGCTCCTTATAATTTAAGAAAATTAGCTCTTAGTTTGTGATATATTTTGTATTTTTCCTAGTTTGTCATTTGTGGTTTTGCTTTATTTATAGCACTTTTTACCAAGCAGAATTTTAAATGCTTTTATGTGATTAAATTTATCTATCTTTTCTTTTGTATTGCTTCTCAGTTTTGTTCCATACTTAGAAATGTCTACCCAACTACCATAAAAAAAATTCCCTCATATTTTCTTTTGGTGATTTTTAAGGCTTCACATTTAATATATAAATCTTATATCTAACTATATGTTATGTAGAAAGTATAGTTGGAATATCCCAATATCATTTCTTGACTAATTTATCTTTCTCCACTCACATACAAAGCCACTGTTTCATATATTAAATCCCCATGTAGTGGGTTATTTATGTGATTTGAATTCAGTTCTATGAAGTTGTCTGTCTATTCATATGTCAGTACTGCAGTTTTAATTATTGTTGTTGTTTGTTTTAATATATTTTAGAGTTAGTCCTCCCCTAGAATTACTGTTTTTAGTATTTTCTTCTATATTTCAATTATTTTTCTATATGAATTTTAGACTCAGTTTGTCTACTCCCAAAACAAATCCTATTGCTATTTTTATTACAATCATGTCAACTTTATAGACTTAGAGAAGTTTGCTGTCTTTAAGATGTCAAGTCTTCCTATCCCAAATCAAAATTTCTTAGGTTATACCTTCTCTTGTGGCCACTGGTAGTGTTTAAAAGTTGCCTTTAGGGCGGGTGCGGTGGCTCATGCCTGTAATCCCAGCAATTTGGGAGGCCGAGGCGGGCAGATCACCTGAGGTCAGGCGTTCGAGACCAGCCTGGCCAACATGTGAAACCCTGTCTCTACTAAAAATACACAAATTAGCTGGGCATGGTGGTGGGCATCTGTAATCCCAGCCTCACAGGAGGCTGAGGCAGGAGAATTGCTTGAACCTAGGAGGAGGAGATTTCAGTGAGCTGAGATCGTGCCATTGCACTCCAGCCTGGGTGACAGAGCAAGACTCCATCTAAAAAAAAAAAAAGGTTGCCTTTATATAGATATTGCATGATTTTAAATTCCATTCTTAAGTGACTTATCTTTTGTGTTTGTTGCTATTTTAAGTAGAATCTTTATTTCTGATCTCTCTTTTCACAGGAGAGTGAAAATTTTTAAATCTTTTCACTATCTTGCTTAAAACTCTTCACTGGATCCCCAATGTGTTTTAAAAAAATCTGAACTGTTTGCAGTGACCCATAGGCCTGATACCACCTAGACTCTCCCTGTCTCATACCATCTTCTCTTTGCTCATTACACTCCATCCACACTAGCTCCTTTTTGTTTATTAATACACCAGACCCTTTCTGTCTCTCAGCTTTATACATACAGTTTTTTCCTTCCCTTGGTCCTCTCATGGCTAGCTTATTCTAATCCTCCTCAGAGAGGGCTTCCCTAACCACCTCATCAAATATAGCCTCTCTTAGGGTGTTAATATTTATCATCCTGTTCCTTTCCTTCATTGCACTAAGAATTCCTCATATCTTTAATTTAGTTTATTTGTTTACTTGATCACTCTCCATTTTCCTCACTACAAAATACCTGTCTTTTTTCTCCATGGTATTCTAATAACAATATGCATAGTGCCTGGCATGTCTCAGGTGCTCAAAAGTATTTAGTGTATTAATGATTGAAAATCAATGTCTGCTATCACACTTTTGGAGAAGAGGAAACAGAAATAACTGGTGCTATAAATAGAACTCGATTCTTCGTTGCTACTTTTTGTGTCAGATTCACACAGAAAAATCCTGGCTATTGATTTATAATAGAATTATATTTGAAATATGGGATTTTCACAGGAAATGAAAAATCCTGCAATTCAAATTAAATGTATTGAAAATAAAATGATGACATCAGTAGATCTCTAATATGCCAACTTGCTGATAAAATACATATTAAGTATAATTGGACTTAATATCTCATTTGGAAAGTTGTGATTGCTTTTAAAAAATATTAAAGTGCCATTATAAATAAGCTATTAGAGGCTGATTCTAAGTAAATTGTCTAATTAATGTTTATCTTTTTGATGTAGAATGAGGCAATACACTAATCATCAAAATATTCCTAGAAACTAGAGAATCATCAATTTGGCAGCTGTCATTTATTTCAGGTTAAGTTAAAAACAAGATATTATCAAAGTTATTTATTTACATTTTTGAGTGTTCAGTCCAGCAAACATTAAAAAATTTCTTATGGTGAGAACAATTTCAAAGCATGCATTTTTTCCAAGCTAATAGGAATGAAAGGACATTTATATAGTATCTGCAGGCTTATAGATCCTAATCCCTGTATGAAGTTAGTGGGCTCAGATACACTTGGGCACCCAGGAAGTAAAGGACAGAATCACAGAATTGGACAGCGAGAATGTGTGGAGCCAAGCAAACTATTCTGAATGATATGCATGCACTATTTGAAACACAGTAATCGTAACCAAATATGTTATAATCCAGCTCTAATGGCTTCAGTTACAGGTGCCATGATGAAAAGGGGCATTGTTAAACTGGAGTGTGTTGAGAAAACAGCTCCAAGGTAGAAGGAAGTTGTTACAGTGGTTAAAACTGAAGAAGCAAAAACTCATAGGGATGTGTTAGAAATGTCAAAATACTTGTGGGACTGCTTTTTGTGGTAAAAAGTGACCAGTAGATGGAAGGATTTGGGGAGGCAGAAAACAAAATTAGAGGGTAGTCAGCTCTTAATTTCTCTCTAGAGGTATTAAACAGAAACCATACATTGGGAATGTCAAGGAAAGGGGTGACAGGATCCAGACAAACTAGATGACCTTGGCAATCACTTCCAACCTTTGCACTTATAACTAGTTCATATTTCTGTGCAATAGCTAATTGAGTTCCTGATTTAATGAATGATCTAGTCTGGATAACTTTCAACAACAAAGTTTTCTGTCTTCTGCAGATTTTAACCAGGGTATAAATTGTCTTGTTTTTGTTTATAAGTTGAAACAAGCATTTGTCCCTCCTGGCCATATAGTGTTAATTTGTCGACTCAAATTTCCATAAACAAATTTATCTCCAGTATAATATATAATATACATTATATTATATGTATATGACTTTAAGTCTCAAAGATAAAATTGTTCTTAGATTGAAAAACAGCAATAATCCCTGAATTGAGAACAATGTCTATGACATTTCCTAAAATTCACCTTTTGGTCTGACTAAGGACATACTCACCCTTTTGGTGAGATACTAGATCTTTTAAGGAGGTATTTAAAAAGAAATACTCACCCTTTTGACTTACTTGCCCTTTTAAGGAGATACTCACCCTTTTGGCTGACGCTATCACAGCAAAGCAGGCGATAATTGTGAGTCCAATCATTATGTAACAGACTTTCACTCGAGCTTTGTTTCTTGCAGTGTCTATCATTTCTGGCCTAAACGAAGATGTGTATTCTGTTAAACATGTAAAAGTAATATGGTTTTCTGACAGGCTTGATACATAATTTGCTATGTAAACATTCCAAAAAATTCCTTGACTGCAAACTACATTCGGTGACATTTTCATGTGTAAGACTTTGAAATGCTAGTCGGTTATTCTACCAATTTCAAACTAACAAGTATTTATTCATATCTTAAACTAATATTAGCCATTATCAAGCTACTGTATAGTATATTTAGTTTCTGATTCCTCAAAATATAACTACTAGAAATACTAACTTGACTCTCCATTGTTTTTATTCACTAAGTGGGGTAAAGGAAGAGTTAAAGCATATGTACATCTGTGACTGACAATTATTTAGACTCTGTTAAGTAGGCTTTATTTCCTTTTGAACAGTTTCTTTTTTTAAACTCATTTTTATCACTTTGTTTTTTTCACTGGCCTCACAATCCCTTGTCCCTTCACATGCTGTCCCCAAAAGAGATATTATCCAGTTTGTGAGAATGTCTGTTAGAAAAATGTTTCCTTCATGGCTTTTGCAAGAATTAAAAAAAAAGTGATTAAAATCACAATAATTTGCCAAAGAAAAAGATAATAGAGACCTTCATTTTCCTCTTATTATTATTCTAAAATGTGATATACTTAAGTTCTAGATAGTCTTATTCATTCATTGTTTTATGCATGTTGTCCAAGATTTTAATACTACTACTTATAAAGTGTTTATACAGAAGGCATACAAAAAGCTTGTGGGGCTTTTACATTGAAATAAACTTTAACAATTTTCAGTAATATGAAGTGGCAGTTTCTAAATATGCATATTTAGCATTTGATTTGTGAGAATATATTCATTGGCATTCTTTGTTCTCTTTGTGACGTTTAAATCGAGTATAGTTACACTGAAAAAAAGAAAAATCCAGAAAGACAAAGTTGTGATTTCTCTTAAAAACAGAAAACTTAACTTTTCCACTGGTTGAAAGACCATAGAAAACTACTATCTTTCCTGTTTTCTTTAGATTTTAGGCAAAATGATGTAAGTTTTAAGATGTGAGTTGCAAACAGGTTCAATTAGTGAGTATAGAGAAATTATTAGATTATATTTGCTGCTAACGTTTGTTCCAGATGGAACCTAGAAGCTCTGATCTTTTTTACCCAGCCAGTTGGCTTTAATCTATTATAACAAATTAGTTTAGCACTGAGAAAAACAAGACAAAGTACACTTATTATTAAATGTAATTAATGTATAATACAAAAATTATAGGTCACTGGCTTATTATATGTCCATTAAAGGGTAGAAGCTGTTTACATTGTAAGTGTAACACTTAGCTTAACAGGAATATCTCTCTTAAATAGCAATGTTTAAAAAAATTATAGAAAAATAATAAAAATGAAAGATACTCACTTTTAAATTTCCTATCCTAAACTGCAGTGCTTTTTATAAGCATCTTGTTCTTAGTGAAATGCTCCTGTTTATAATGCTTTTTTTTGACTGTGATCTTGGGGGAAATTTATTATTTCTGTAAAATGAGTCTCTTCACACATGCAGCTATGTTAAATGCAATACTGGGCATAGGTTTTCTTGACAAACAATATAATGCTGGTTCTTTACACTCTTGATTACTCGTTTAGGCCATTGGAAATAAAAATTCAAACAAATTGAAGGTGGTGGCTTATTTATTTTTAACATTTGTTTGGCATTTAATGTATTAAATTTTCAGGCATCAATTAAAATTTGAATTTGATAACCAGAGCTTATGATGAGAAAGGCTTTTCTGAGACTACTTTTTGCTTTCAGCTAAGTCTGTAGTTTGGAGTCTATAGATATCAAGGAAAATTAATCTTAGAAAGTGTCTCTGTAGTTGAATAAATACTGAAAACAGATGCAAATGCCATGTTATTTCAGATTCCATGTCCATTCCTCATTAAGTGACTTGCTCCAATTAAAGAATGAAAATGCCTCAGAGTTCAGTATTGAGTGTACGTTTCTCGCCATGTTGTCCCACCCCGGCCCTCCCCAACTATCTGAGATGCTTTGGTAACTGACAAACTGCAATTGTTTATAAACAATAACAAATGCAGGCACCATGTGAAGAACAGGAATGTAGCCGAGTTTCCATTATCCATTCTAATGTATCCATTTTAATAGGCATTCATTACATTGTACACATATCCTGTATCTCTAAAATCCTTCCTACACGTTATGGTTTTAGTCTATTTTTTTTAAAGATAAACTTGAAAAGCCGTACATTGATTTTATTTTTAGTTTCCCTCCCTCTCTTTTTCACCCAATCCCTTGTAAAAATGCTGTGAAGGTTTTTGGGCTTGGCAGAAACAGAAACTTTGGAAAGATTTTTTTACAGGTTACATTTACTTATCATTAGCATTTATTTGCTAGAGGGGGAGTTACTGGCTTGAGTTACCAACTGTCTTGGTGGGTTTAGCATGCTGAAGAGGCCCACGGTGCTGACACTCGCGCGTCTCCCCCAGAGTAAACTGTAGCCTCGAGGGCTGCAGAACCGCGTCAGCCAGGCGTCTCCTGTCCCAGAAGAGGAGGCCGCATGGATGCAGCTTTTTTCCAGAGACCCTCCAGCCGCCCCGCAAACCATGATCAGGGAACCCTTTCCTTGGGTGGAGTAGCGGGACGCCCCCGACCAAAGCCCATATTGCCGTCTGGCGTCCCCGCAGCCATCCAGATGCTCGCGAGGACCGTTTGGCACAAGAGCCTCACTGCCTCCCCGCTCCGAGCTTGCTGGGGAAGGGGACAGGCGATGTGGGCGATGCTGGAAGTCTCGCTTTTCGCCCACATCCTGCAATCTCCCTGTAAGCTTAGCTGACCTCTTGGCTACGAGCCGCACTGGAGGTGGGGTGTGTGTGTGGGTAAATTCCGTGTGTGGTGGGTGTAATTGCGAAGTGTTGGCACTGCGGCCGCCTTCGCTCCCAGGTGGCCGCGGTCGGAAGGTGGGTGACCCCGCACCCTCGCGGCCCGGGCCCGACTCTCCTTCGCGCCGCGGTCGCCACACTTACGGGACCCGAGGCGGGATCTCCTCCATCGATCTGAAACGCCCGGTCCACACCAGGATTTTCTTGTCGAATTGCGAAGGCCTGTGCTGCGCGGGGACTCCGTGAACCTCCCCTGCAGCGAAAGTAACCCAGATGGAGGCGGGAACCGACAGACCGGCACAGAGGATCGCCGCGCGCTCAAGCGGACCCCCGGGCCAGCCCCTCGCCGCCCTCCCGCAGCCTCCCCGGTCCCAGGACCACCCCCGTCCGAGCCCTTGCTCACCGCGACCTTTGGGCGCAGAATTGCTGGGAGCCGCGCCGCTGGAGTACCAGGGGAGACCCCTGGGCAGAAGAGCCGGTGCGGATCGCCGCGTGGCCTCGACAGGCGCCCCGGGGGCGCAGCGGACGGTAGCCCCGCGGCCGAGGCGCAGGAGGCTCCCAGCCGCTGAGAACATGTTGCCTGCTAGTCCCGCGCCGCACCCGCACTTCCCGGCCCAGCCACGGGCGTTCTCCCCGCAGCTCTCGCAGCCCCGGCCCGGCCCGCCGCGCCCTGGAGAGCCTGGGACGCGCAGCTGGAACCCCTGGCGCTCACACACTCAGCTCCCTGTCCCCGCCTCCGCCCCCATCCGGCGACCCCGGATCTGGGCGTCAAGGCCCTAGGGGCTGGTTCCCACGGGAGCAGCCTGCCTCTGTTTGAAACAGGCTCGCCACCCCCTGAGACAGTGCGTGCGGCTCCTTTTAAATTCTCTGTATTGAGTAGACATGTGTTTCCGCCAGGCTTTTAGCCGTTGATTACATCGCTTGTTCCCCAGGAGAATAAATCTAAATCTTCTCCTACAGGAAACGACAACAACCCTTCAAATGCAGGAAACTTCAGACATTTATCAATTAAGTGTAAGGCAGTCTACGAACTTCTGGATGAGCGTTTTTGAAGTTAACTCCTCACTTCCTCCTCTCCCACCCCCATATCTTTTCTCTTTCCTACGGAAAACAACTCAGTTCCTGCATCTGTCTTTATCTTTTCTTCTCCTTTTCAGAGGCAGCCTCCGGCTCAGTCACCCAGGCTGGAGTGCAGTGGCACACTGATGGCTAGTTGTAACCTCGAACTCCTGGACTCAAGGAATCCTCCAGCCTTGGCCTCCGGAGTAGTTAGGGCTTTGGTTGTACGCTCTGCTGATTTTTTTTTTTTTTTTTTTTTTTTAAGAGATGCGTTCTCATTATGTTGCCCAGACTGCTCTCCAACTCCTGGCCTCCAGCTATCCGCTGGGCTCTGCCTCCCAAAGCACTGGGATTACAGGCAGGAGCCGACATGCAGCCCCCCTATCTCTTCATGTCTTTGCCCACAAACTCTGCATACTCCCTTCAAAATGTGCCTTTCTTCTGTCACTTTCCACCATCTCCTCTCTGCTAAAAGGTAAAAGAATGTACTGTTTTCAGGCATTAAATGGTAACAGGGATTCAGAATCAGTGATTGGAGAGAAGGGTTGTACAAGGAAATTACTTATCTTGTTCCACAGACAACAGATCTCCTGCCAAGTCAAAGTTCTCGTCAGCCCATCCCCAGCCCCAGCTCACTCTCCTCTCCTAGTACTGCCTGTGAGGTTCCCTCCTTAACTAGACACTGCTTTTCACTTGTTGGATTTCTAGATATTTTTCTTTCTAACTAGCTCTCAGGCTCTTGAAGGCAATAACTTTTCTGTAACTGCCAGCCCAGGTTTTGTTTTATATAACAGTGTTAAACAAAAAAGGAGGGTTTAATAACTCTGTGAAGACATACATTTGGAGGAGTGCTTGTAGAAGGAACACGGGCTTTACCTTCACACCTAGGTTTAAATCCCAGATTTGTGACCTAAAAGTTGCACAACATCATGAGCAGTAAATCAGTTAAGTTTGTGTCTTGGTTTCATTGTAAAACCAGAATTCCTATCTTGTAGGTTTATTCCTGCAATGACTACCAGTAATCAACTATATACCAGCTACCTCTCAAAGCTGGGGATAGAGCAGTGATGCCATCAGGTGAGGATGAAGAAAAATAAAACAGGGTGAAAAAAAAAAAAGCAGGAGTAGAGTGAGAAGCTATTTAGAAAGCCTGGTTAGGAATGTCCCTCTAAATGTGCCTGACGTGTAATAATACTTCTGAAGATACGATTTCTTTCCCTTCACATTCTTTAGTCCCAAAACACAAGGACATTTTAATATGTGAAATCTCCCATGGGGAACTAGGAGCTCCCTAATCTTCAGGATTTGTTATTATATTCCCAAGATTTAGCTGAAAAATTGGCACTTACTAGATATTTAATAAGTATTGTTAAATAAATGAATAGATGAATACAGGTCTTCAAAAACAGAGTAGTCTATACCTAGGCTAGTTTAAGGAAAGACTGAGATACTTGAGGAGAATCTATGTCCTAAACTTCATACATCCAGTGTCAATCATGTTGCTTATTACATAGCAGTCTCCAAATAAATATTTATAAAACTCAACTTAATGAATTCCTGCTTCAGAAAGTATGTTGCCATAGCTAGTACTGCTCCAGCATTATGCTACTTGAAGATTCTTCCATTATTTAAATGTGTTTTTCTCTTTTAGAATTTTATTTGTCTTCACATCACTGAGAGGGAGTATCCATAGAGCTAGAGGAAGCCGCCTCTGAGAAACAACCTATCATTAATAATTCACCAAGAAATATTAAACAAGGGAAATAAGTTTATTTCCCTGGAGAGAATCAAATGTCATACATACACTCAGGATTTTCTATTTCGAGCTTCTCCAGTATTGCAGAACTACAAGACAAGAGAGTAAGCTCAAGTCATGAGAGAAAGAACAATTTGTGTTCTGTTCTCTATCCCTGATGGGATTAAAATATCACTGGTAGTGGTCTACATAAAATAAATTACTTACAGCTGCATTAGATATTTTTTTCAGTTCTATAATTAGAACAAGTTAAAAAAATTGAAACACCTTTTAATAGAAGAATACACTAATTATATGTCTTTATTTCTTTTTCTAATGAGGATAGCACTTTTTTTTTTTAATGTCGTTTTCCCCTGTTGCCCAGGTTGGAGTGCACTGGCATGATCTCAGCTCACTGCAACCTCCGTCTCCCAGGTTCAAGTGATTCTCCTGCCCCAGCCTCCCAAGTAGCTGGGATTACAGGTGTCCATCACCGCACCTGGCTAATTTCTGTAGTTTTTAATAGAGACAAGGTTTTACCATGTTGGTCAGGCTGGTCTCAAACTCCTGACCTCAGGAGATCCGCCTGCCTTAGCCTCCCAAAGTGCTGGGGTTGCAGGCGTGAGCCACCACGCCCAGCCAGCACATTTATTCCCCAAACAAACATTGATTGAGTGTTTCCTATGTGCTGGATACTCTTCTAGTTTCTGAGGTATAGCAGGTAACCAAACAAACATCTCTGTCCATTACAGAGCTTACTAATCTATGTGGTTTTACTTTACTCACTCCGTTCTGTTATTTTTCAATTCAAAGATTCATGTAATGTGCAGCTAGTTTGAACATAGGATAGCATTGTTCCTTCAAGCCTTGTTTTTGATTAGAATGGCTCATATTTCCATTTCCCATATCTAATTTAGTTACTTAAGATACACTGTTATACCTAGGACTAGATTTCAAATAAAGTAATTCCATAAACACTGGAGAGTGTGGGTAGTTTTTTTTTTTTTTTCTCCCTCAGTTGGAAGCGTTATGCTTCTTGCTAGGCTAAGGCAGAGGATGCAAAGATAGAGCTGCAGAGCTGCCCCGAGGAGCTCTCAATCTGGCTGGGATGAGGTTCCCTTGTCAGAAAATGACCTGCTCCCAAAGGAAGGCTGAGAGGGACCTTAACTAACTTGTTTTTCAACCCCCTGCTAGTCTCTCTGTAGGGAAAGTTCTAAAGTGACAGTCTATCTCTAGACTGGGCTCACAGGGGTCCCCAGAGCTTGGAATAACCTTATTAAGTGGGTGGTCCAGATGAGGGTCCAAGTATTCATTAGGCACTAAGCATACACTTAACACACCAGCAACAAAAAGGGCACTGAAAACATGGAGTGTTTTGAAATTATTTTGAAATTTAGAATTAAAAAAAAAAAAAAACTCATGAGAGCACCAGAAATGTGTAAAATGTCCTCACACTTGTCTTCTAAATATATATTTACATATGGGCTGATGAAGGCCATAGCATTTTCAGCACTGAGATGCCAAAGGTCTTAATTTGGCCTGGGTTCTTAGGGTCAGAGCTGATCATAACATCACAACTTGGTCTGGTTGTGATATATAACCAGATATGATTTTAAAAAAACCATAAATCAGATCATCTGTTTATTCTGGCAAAACATTCCAGTGGTTCCAAGCACACTGTGTGTGGAATAAAAGGGAAACTCTTTACTGGGGTCTACAGGGCCCTGTACCCTGGACCTGCTTACCTCTCCAAGCTCAATTCCAGCCACTCTCTCTTTTATGTATGGTCCAGTCACACTGGTCTCCTCTGACTTTCTTAAGCAGGGAAAGCTTGCTCTCATTTCAGGGTCTTTTCATTTCCTTTTTCCTTATATGCTCACCTCTTTCTCATTTTTTAGGTCTCAGTATAGCTGTCACCGCCTCCTAAAGGCCTTTCCTGTCCGTCCTAGCAAAAATTGCCCTACCCTTCCTCTCACCCTCAATTTCATTACTTTGTTTCTCCTTAGCAGTTGCCATTCTCTGTGTGTTTGTATATGTGCTTTGTCTTGGAACGCAATCTCCATGACCAGGGAAATGATGGCCTTGGGGCATCACTATATGATGGTCAGGATATAGCACAGTACCTAGCACATTTGCAGATTCTCAAATGTGTATTGGATAAAGGAATGAATGGATGACAGATATTGCCTGATCTCATTCCAACAAAGCTCTCAAAGGAGAAGCATATTCTTTTTTTTTTTAAGAGATTTTAGAAAAAGAGAGAAAAGGAGAAAGAAAGAAACAGCAAAAGAAAGAAAAAATGAAAGAGAAAGAAAGAGGAAGAGAAAGAAAGAGGAAGAGATTTTAGAAAAAGAGAGAAAAGGAGAAAGAAATAAACAGCAAAAGAAAGAAAGAGAAAAAAAGAATGAAAGAGAAAGAAAGAGGAAGAGAACGAGGGAGAGAGAATGAGATTCTTGTTTTATTGCCCAGGCTAGAATACAGTCTAAAAATGGGTATTAAAAACTTCTTTTATGCCAATAATTGTGTTTAACAATGGAGACAGGAAGGAATAGGGGATGAAAATAACAAATAAG
>CAUYQU010069784.1:0-11306 GCA_963574635.1 Cheracebus regulus
CACATTATACCTATTTTAAAAGTGACCACATAACTGGAAGTAAATCACTCCCCAGCAATTGCATAGCATTTCACAGGTTTAAATAAAATATTGGTTGTCTGTTTATTTGTTATTTTCATCCCCTATTCCTTCCTGTCTCCATTGTTAAGCATAATTATTGGCATAAAAGAGGTTTTTAACACCCATTTTTAGACTGCATTCTAGCCTGGGCAATAAAACAAGAATCCCAGTCTCTCTCCCTCTTTCTCGTCCTCTTTCTTCTCTCTTTCATTCTTTTTTTTCTTTCTTTTGCTGTTTTTTTTTTCTCCTTTTCTCTCTTTTTCAAAAAAAAAAAAAAAAAGAGAGATGGGGTTTCACCAGGTTGGCCAGGCTGATCTCGAACTTCTGACCTCAGGTGATCCACCTGCCTCGGCCTTCCAAAGTGCTGGGAATGCAGGTGTGAGCCACTACGCCCAGCCAGAACCCTGTGTTTTAAATCCAGGGTCTCCTTGCCCTATACGCACACATATACACACACTTTTTAATATTTAATTTTTTCTGCTCTAGATGTAAAAAGTCCACTAATATACTCATAAAACCAGTAGATACAAACATATTCAGGCTGTCTGGAAAAAAAGAATTGAAAAGTAGTAGAACGTCCAGGTGTGGTAAGTGTGTACTTTAGCCCCTCACCACTGTGCTTCCTCAGGCTAGCCACTCTCACCGGTTATGCTTTGGTTGATATTCTGTGATTAGATTCCAATTTTTAAAGATTAAAAAGGTCAGCTGGGCGTGATGGCTCACGCCTGTAATCCTAGCGCTTTGGGAGGCTGAGGTGGGTGGATCACTTGAGGTCAGGAGTTCAAGACCAGCTTGGCCAACATGGTGAAACCCCATCTTAAAAAAATTTTTAAAAGATTAAAAAGGTATACTTCAGTGCTTAGATCTCAGATTGGTCCAGTGTGAGCATTGTGGCAAATGGATTCAGAGCCAAAGAATACTGCTGTGGGAGCTGAGGCCTTCTCCTTGGGTCATACCAGCACACCCTTCTACTGTTACTACGTTCTGGTACTTTCTTTCCCAGGTCGATCATGCGGGGTTGCGACAACATGTGTACCTACTGCATTGTTCCTTTCACACGGGGCCGGGAGAGGAGTCGGCCTGTTGCCTCCATTCTAGAGGAAGTGAGGAAGCTTTCTGAGCAGGTGAAGGGTTCTCCAGGCTTTCTTGCTGTGAGCATGTTTGGGGGAGGATGAGGATAACCTTTGTCGTTTTGGAGCCTATGCTGCCTCTAACTTGACCCTGCCTGGCAAGAAAGAAATACTTGGGTGTACATCATGGTGAAATCCTGTCTCTACTAAAAATACAAAAATTAGCTGGGCATGGTGGCATTTGCCTGTAGTCCCAGCTACTCAGGAGGCTGAGGCAGGAGAATCGTTTGAACCCAAGAGTCGGAGGTTGCAGTGAGCTGAGATCATGCCACTGCACTCCAGCCTGGCGATAGACTGAGACTCGTCTCAAAAAAAAAGAAAACGTATTTCAAAGTAGAGCATTGCATGGCATTTCACCCTTAGGTATGCATCTCTAAAAAATGCGGATATTTTGTTTTTTTTTAAAAAATATTTTTATTATTTATTAATAATAAATGGAGTTTTGCTCTTTTTTGCCCAGGCTGGAGTGCAATGGCACAATCTCATCTCAGTGCAACCTCTGCCTGCTGGATTCAAGTGATTCTTCTGCCTCAGCCTTCCGAGTATCTGGGATTACAGGCATGTGCCACCACACCCGGCTAATTTTGTATTTTTAGTGGATACGGGGTTTCACCAAGTTGGCCAGCTGGTCTTGAACTCTTGACCTCAGGTGATCTGCCCACCTCAGGCTTCCAAAGTGCTGGGATTACAGGCATGAGCCACTGTTCCTGACCTATTTATTTATTTATTTATTTTTTAAGACAGAGTCTTCTTTTGTCCAGGCTGGAGTGTAGTGGTACGATCTTGGTTCATTGCAACCTCTGTACCCCGGACTCAAGCGATCATCCTGCCTCAGCCTCCCAAGTAGCTGGGTTTCAAGGTGCACACCACTGTGTGCTGCTAAAAAATATTTTTTTTTATTAATTTATTTGAGACTAAGTTTTCTGTTTTTGCCTAGGCTGGAGTGCAGTTGCATGATCTCAGCTCACTGCAACCTCTGTTTCCTGGGTTCAGGTGATTCTATTGTCTCAGCCTCCTGAGTAACTGAGACAACAGGCATATGCCACCACACTCAGCTAATTTTTGTATTTTTAGTAGAGATGGGGTTTCACCATGTTGGCCAGATGGGTCTTGAACTCCTGACCTCAGGTGATCCACCTGCCTTGGCCTCCCAAAGTGCTAGGATTACAGGTATGAGCCACCATGCCCAGCTAAGAATATTTTTAATACCATTAGTTTTTCCAGTAAGATTAACAAAAATTACTAAATACTGTCTCATTTTAGTCCATCCTTATTCAGAGTTCCCCAATTGTTCCTTAAATATTTCTGCATTTGGTTTGTATGTCTTTTTATATATATGTGTGTATTTTACTTAGTTTTATATTCTACTTTATAATGAATAAATTTTTTGTTTTGGAATGACTTTACCTTCACAGGAAAGTTGCAAAGAGAGTTTCTTTGGGTATTACCATCTTTCTTTGGTACATTTTTTGGTGCTGTAATCACAGCACTTTGGGAGGCCAAGGCAGGAGGATGCCTTGAGCCTAGGAGTTTAAGAACAGCCTGGGCAAGACAGTGAGATGTTGTCTCTATTACCAACAGACAAACAAAACAAAAACTAAGGGATTAATATTGGTATGTTACTATTAACTCTTTTCAGACTTCATTTGAACTTTGCCAGTTTCTCCATTAATGTCTTATGTCATTTCTGGGATCCAATCCAAATTGGATCCACATTGCATTTAGTGTATTCTGCTTTTTAGATTAACAATATATCATGACTTATACAAATAAATAGTATTTATGGAGACTGGAGTTATACAACTAAATGCATCGCATGGTCCTCAATTGGGATTCTGATTAGGGAAAAAAATGTTATAAGGAACATTATTTGGGCTGAATGTGGTGGCTCACACCTGTAATACTAGCACTTCGGGAGGCCGAGATGGGTGGATTGCCTGAGCTGAGGAGTTTGAGACTAGCTGGGGCAATGTGGTGAAACCTGTGTCTACTGAAAAATACAAAAAATTAGCATGGTGTGGTGACACAGGCCTATAGTCTCAGCTACTCGGGAGGCTGAGGCAGGAGAATCTCTTGAACCTGGGAGGTGGAGGTTGAAGTGAGCCAAGATTGCACTACTGCACTCCAGCTTGGGTGACAGAGTGAGACTCTGTCTCAAAATAAACAAACAAACAAACAAACATCATTTGAACTGTTGGTAACATTTGATTAATGGAAAGTAGATTAGATAATAGTATAGTGTCAATATTTCTGATTTTGATAATTGTCTTGAAATTACATACCTGAAATTATATAGGAGAATGCCCTTATTTTTAGGAAATATATACTAAAATATTTTGGAGTAAAAGAGTATGTTATCTGTGACTTTTTCTCAGAAAGCTTAAAAAAAATGTAGCATATATGTGTTGAGAGAGAGTGTTTATGAATGTGTGAATGTGAATGATAAACAAATAGGGCACGATGTTAACATTTGATGAATTTGGGCAAATTGTATGTGGGAATCCTTTTAATATTGCAGTTTATCTGTAAAGTGAAATTATGTCAAAATAAAGTTACAAAACAAGTCTTTTTTAGCAACCATTATTTTCTTTGTGAAATTTTATAACATTTTCTTTTTTTTTTTGAGGTGGAGTCTCGCTCTGTTGCCCAGGCTGGAGTACAGCAGGCTGGAGTACAGTGGCATGATCTTGGCTCACTGCAACCTCTGTCTCCCGGGTTCAAGCGATTCTCCCGCCTCAGCTTCTGGAGTAGCTGGGATTACAGACATGTGCCACCATGCCCAGCTAATTTTTTGTATCATTAGTAGAGAAGGAATTTCACCATGTTGGCCAGGCTGGTCTCCAAACTCCTGACTTCGTGATCTGCCTGCCTCGGCCTCCCAAAGTGCTGGGATTACAGGCAAGGGCCACCACACCTGGCCTAAAATACAACATTTCAAACAAATGGGAAGACTAGTATAATAGAAAAACATGATTGTTAACATTTTGTCATATTTTACACCTATCTCCATGCACCCATAAATACATGTTTTCTGAACCATTTGAAGTAATTCGTAGACATCAGGACACTTGCCCCTAGATACTTCAGTATGCATCTCCTAAGAGTAACAATTTTTCTGTTCATAACCATGATATCATTATCACATGTATGAAAATCAATACTGGCCAGGTGTGGTAGCTCACGCCTGTAATCCAAGCACTTTGGAGGCCAAGGCGGGCGAATCACCTGAGGTCAGGAGTTCAAGACCACCTTGACCAACATGGTGAAACCCCGTCTTTATTAAAAAAAAAAAAAAAAGAAAGAAAATCAGTACTTATCTAGGCCAGGTACTTTGGGAGGCTGAGGTGGAAGGGTTGCTTGAGTTTAGGAGTTTACAACCAGTCTGTGAAACATGGTGAAATCCCATCTCTACAAAAGAAAAAAAAAAGTAGTTCCAGATACTTGTTAGGCTGAGGCCGTAAGATTGCTTAAACCTGGAAGGTCGAGGCTGCAGTGAGCTATGATCTTGGCACTGCACTCCAGCTCGGGCAACAGAGGGAGACCGTGTCTCCTGTCTCAAGAAGAAGAAGAAAGAAAGAAAAAAATCTAAAGCAGCTCTTTTTTGTTGTTGTTGTTGTTTGCTTTAAGTGATGCGTTAACTTTTTGGAGAGACTGGACATGAGTCTGGCTTTGTCTGATTTTTTCCCTCATGTTGTCATTTAATATATCTCCCTGAATTCTGGTAACTAGAAGTTAGGTGTAAAAGCTTGATTAGTCATGTAATCCTAGCACTTTGGGAGGCCGAGGTGGGTAGATCACCTGAGGTCAGGAGTTCACGACCAGCCTGGCCATCATGGTGAAACCCATCTTTAAAAAAAAAAGTTGATTAGTTTAGGTTAAATATTTTTGGTGAGAATACTTTATATAGTCACTGTGTATAACATTCAACTGACGGATTTATTGTAAATTAACCATTATTGTTGATTATTTTGTTTCCATTTTTTTTTCTATTCTAAATCATGTTTTGAATACTAATTTTTACATAAGGCTTTATTCTGAAGTTTAATTCTTTGTTGTAAGATATCTAAGCTTGAAATTACTGGATTATAGATACAACAGATTTATAGGTGACTCTTGGTAAGTTCAGCTAATTTTTTTTTCTTTTGTTTAAAACAAAAGATATGTTAATTTCAGCTAATTTTTTTTTTGAGATGGAATCTTGCTCTGTCACCAGGCTGGAGTGCAATGCCACCATCTCTGCTCACTGCAACCTCCACCTCCTGGGTTCAAGTGATTCTCCTGCCTCATCCTCCCAAGTAGCTGGGACTACATGCATGCGCCACCACGCCCAGCTAATTTTTTTGTACTTTTAGTAGAGACGGGGTTTCACCATGTTGGCCAGGATGGTCTTGATCTCTTTACCTTGCGATTCGCCTGGGTTGGCCTCCCTAAGTGCTAGGATTACAGGCATAAGCCACTGGCCCTGGCCTTGGCTAATTTTTAATTAGTGTTTTTTTAATGAAGCTACCCCAAAGTTTTAAAATTCCAATATATTTTCCCATTTTTAGGGGCTGAAAGAAGTGACGCTTCTTGGTCAGAATGTTAATAGTTTTCAGGACAATTCAGAGGTCCAGTTCAACAATGCAGTGTCTACCAACCTCAGCCGTGGCTTTACCACCAACTATAAAACCAAGCAAGGAGGACTTCGTTTTGCTCATCTTCTGGATCGGGTCTCCAGAGTAGATCCTGAAATGAGGATCCGTTTCACCTCTCCCCACCCTAAGGATTTTCCTGATGAGGTGAGTGTCAGGTTAGCTGTGACAAACTGATATTAGTATCTTTGAGCATGCCAAAGGCTGGACCCAGTAGGGAGGCAGCAGAGACCTGGCATCCTGCTCGGAGATCCTGTCAAGATTGCTGCATCACCCTCTGGATCTGCTGGTCCTTTGAAGATTTAAAGTCCATCAGTGGTTGGGCATGGGGGCTCACATCTATAATCTCAACACTTTTCAGAGGCTGAGGCAGGTGGATTGCTTGAGCTCAGGAGTTGGAGGCCAGCCTGGGCAACATGGCAAAACATGGTCTGTACTGAAAATACAAAAAATTAACTGGGTATGGTGGCATATGACTGTAGTTCCAGTTACTTGAGAGACTGAGGTAGGAAAATCACCTGAGCTCAGGAAGTTGAGGCTGCAGTGAGCCAAGATTGCACCATTGCACTCCAGCCTGGGTGACAGAGCGAGACCCTGTCTCAAAAAAAGCCTGCCAAGGTGGGAGATAGGTCTCACATTCAGCGGGAGGTTAAACCACCTGCAGGACTATGAAGGCTATACAGAGAGGGTTTGTTACAAAGTGGGCAGCTGAGTCGTAATAATGGTGGTGGGGCAGTAATGGTGGTGTGGGGTGGACGGGAAAGAGGTGATGTGGTGCTCTGAGAAACAGCCCAGACTTTAGCCTCAGACAGACCTGGGTTCAAATCTCAGTTTTTCTATTGCTTTACCAGCAAGTGTGTGATGTTTTCAGCTTTTCGTCTGTATCTGTCAAATGGGATTAATAAGGGGTTAATACTTACTCCTGCTTTGGGTTGGTGTGAAATAGATACACAGGCATGCCTTGTTTTATTGTACTCTGCAGACATTATGGAGTTATTTTTAACAAATGGAAGGTTTGTGGCAACTCTGAATAAGTCTGTCAGCACTATTTTTTCAACAGCATGTGCTTACATGAAGTCTCTGTGTCACTTTTTGGTAATTCTCACAATATTTCAAACTTCATTATTATTATTACTATTTTTTTTGAGATAGAGTCTTGTTCTGTTGCCCAGGATGGAGTACAGTAGCATGGTCTTGGCTAACCACAACCTCTGACTCCCAGGTTCAAGTGATTCTCCTGCCTCAGCCTCCTGAGTAGCTGGGATTACAGCCACCACACCTGGCTAATTTTTGTATTTTTAGTAGAGATGGGGTTTCACCATGTTGGTCAGAACTAGTCTCAAACCCCTGACCTTGTGATCCACCTGCCTCAGCCTCCCAAAGTGCTGGGATTACAGGCATGAGCCACCACACCTGGCCCAAACTTTCGTTATTATTATGTCTGTTATTGTGATATGTGATCAGTGATCTTTAATGTTACTCCTTTTTTTTTTTTTTTTTGAGATGGAGTTTCACTCTTGTTGCCCAGGCGGGAGTACAGTGGCACAGTCTCGGCTCACCACAACCTCTGTCTCCCAGGTTCAAGAGATTCTCCTTCCTCAGCCTCTCGAGTACTTGGGATTACATGCATGTGCCACCATGCCTGGCTAATTTTGTATTTTTAGTGGAGATGGTGTTTCACCATGTTGGTCAGGCTGGTCTTGAACATCCTACCTCAGGTGATCTGCTCCCTCAGCCTCCCAAAGTGCTGGGATTACAGGCATGAGCCACCATGCTGGCCTAATGTTACTCTTAAAATTGTTTTGGGATACCGTGAGTCACACCCACATAAGACAGTGACCTTAATTTATAAATGATGTGTGTGTTCTGACTGCTCCACCAATGGCCATTTCCCCATCTCTTTCTCTCTCCCTGTTCCCTGAGATAGCAATATTGAAATTGGGCCATTTAACTACAGTGGCCTCTAAAGTGCTTAAGTGAAGGGAAGAGTCACACAGCTCTCTCTTGAAATCAAAAGCCAGAGCTGTTTAAGCTTACTGAGGAAATCATGGGTTGAAAGCTGAGCTGAGTTGAAAGCTAGGCCTCTTATGCCAGCTGGCCCAGTTGTAAATGCAA
The DNA here is from genome assembly GCA_963574635.1 of Cheracebus regulus. NCBI lineage: Eukaryota > Metazoa > Chordata > Mammalia > Primates > Pitheciidae > Cheracebus > Cheracebus regulus. The sequence continues at coordinate 7,937 of CAUYQU010069784.1, forward strand.
AGGAAAAGTTCATGAAGGAAGTTAAAAGTGCTACTCTACTGAAAACATGAATGATAAGAAAACAAAACAGCCTTTTTGGCTGGGCACAGTGGCTCATGCCTGTAATCCTAGCACTTTGGGAGGCCAGGATGAGGCTAGGACGGGTGTATCACCTGAGGTCAAGAATTCTAGACCAGCCTGGCCAACATGGTGAAACACCGTCTCTACTAAAAATACAAAAATTAGCCGGGTGTGGTGGTGCATCCTAGCTACTTGGGAGGCTGAGGCAGGAGAATTGCTTGAATCGGAAGGCAGAGGTTGGAGTGAGCCGAAATTGTGCCATTGCATTCCAGCCTGGGCAATGGAGTGAGACTGTCTCAAAAAAAAAGTAAGAAAGAAAGAAAAACAACTAAGCCCTGCCTTTTTGCTGATATGGAGAAAGCTTTAGTGATCTGGAGAGAAGATGAAAGAAACTGCAATACTCTTTTAAGCCAAAGCCTAATCCAGTGCAAATCCTTAGCTCTCTTCAGTTCTCTGAAGGCCAAGAGAGGTGAGGAAGCTGAAGAAGTAAAGTTTGAAGCTAGCAGAAGTTGACTTACAAGGTTTGAGTAAAGAAGCCATCTCTGTAACATTAAAATACAAGGCAAAGCCATAGTGCTGATGTAGAAGATGTAGCTAAGATCATTGATGAAGGTGGTTATACTAAACGAGAGACTCTCAGTGAAAATGAACAGTCTTCTATTGGAAGAAGATGCCATCTGGGACTTTCGTAGCCAGAGAAGAGAAATCACTGCCATTCTTCAAAGCTTTAAAGGATAGGTTGACTCTTTCTTTTTTTTCTTTTAAAAAAATTAGAGGTGGGGTCCTGTTGTGTTGCCCAGGATGGTCTTGAACACCCGACCTCAAGCAATTCTCCCACCTAGGCCTCCCAAAATGCTGGGATTACAGGCATGAGCCACTGTGCCCAGCCAGACTCTTGTTAGGGGCCAAGGCAGCTGGTGACTTTAAGTTGAAGCCAGTGCTCATTTACCATTTTTTTGTGTGAGAAAAAATTAAAAGTAGAATTGTTATATAATCCAGGAATTCTACTTCTTAGTATATATTCAGAAGAATTAAAAGCAGGAATTCAAACATGTATCACCATGTTAATAACAGCATTATTCACAATAGCAAAGATACAGAATCAACTTAAGTATCTATCAACAAATAGATGGATAAACATAATGTGGTATATACATGTAAAACCAATGACTTAAAGAAACCAGTGACTAAATTCTTAGGTTTACAGGATAGTAGGTAAGAGAAGAAACAGTATGTTAAGATGCCTGAACTCAAACTCTGCCCCAAAGAGTAAGAAAACAGTAACAAAAATTGAGTTTATAGATAGCAGAAAAGAAACAACCTGGTCAGACACTGAAACTCTCTCTGCTTGTGAGATCAAGAAAAAACTGGGCCAGGTGAAGTGGCTCATTCTTGTAATTGCAGCACTTTGGGAGGCTGAGGCGAGAGGATTGCTTGAGCCCAGGAGATTGAGTCCAGCCTGAGCAACATAGCGAGACCCTGCCTGTACCAAAAATTAAAACTTAGCTGGGCATGGTAGCATATACCTGTGGTCTCAGCTGCTTGAGAGGCTGAGATGAGAGCATTGCTTGAGCCCAGGAGGTCAAAGCTGCAGGGAAGTTGTCATCACACCACTGTACTCCAGCCTAGGCTACAGAGCAATACCCCATCTCAAAATAATACAATAGAGTAGAGTAAAGTAGAGTAGAGTAGAATAGAAAGAATAGAATAGAATAGAATAGAATAGAATAGAATAGAATAGAATAGAATAGAATGATAAAATAAAACAATATATAAATATATATATAAAAATATAAAATAAATGAAAGAAAAGAAAAATTGGAAAGAAAGGAAAGAAAAAAGAAAAAAACTAGCTATAATCAATTGAAACAAAGATGGCCAACTGGAGTTTGAGCAGAATGAATTTGCTGATAGCCTGAATTTCCATTATGTTTTATGCTAACTCACCCCAGATTTGCACATGTGATCCATGAGTTAGCATGAAGAGATAACTACTCATGCCCAAAGACTTTCCAAATCTTTCTTTTCTTCCACTAATTACCTGCTAATCCCAACATCCATCCAAGAAGCCTTTTCCACTAGAAATGCTGCCTTAAAAACAACATGGGGAGATATATTTAAACTTGATACTCCCGTCTCCCTGTGAGTCTACTTGCAACAAAAAGTCTTTTCAAAAACCTGATGGCTTCTAGCACATCAGGCAGGGAGCCACCTTTGACTTCATAACACCTGTAATGGAATATTATTCAGCCTTAAAAAGGAATGCAATTTTGACACATGCTACAACATGAACAAACTCTAAAGATATTATCCTCAGTGGAGTAACCCAACTACAAAAAGAAAAATGCTGAATGATTTGACCTGATTAAGGTACCTGTTATGAAGCAAAAGATGTTTTGCTGCCTAATGGGCTAGAAGTCAATACTGTGGCTGGGTTTTTGAGGAAAAATCAAAAGATTTTTATTGCAAGTCAACTATCAAGGAGACAGGAGTCCAGCTCAAATCTGTCTCCCCATACTGGCCCCCAGCCAGTAATTTTATTAGAAAAGATTTAGTGAGCGGATTTGGGGATTAGCAGGTGATTGGTAGAAGGAAAAGAAAGTCTAGAAAGTCATCAGGCATGCATAGTTTATTTATTATACTTTTAGGTTCTGTGGTACATGTGCATATCGTGCGGGTTTGTTACATAGGTATACTCATGCCATGGTGGTGGTTTGCTGCATCCATTGCCCTGTCATCTACATTAGGTATTTCTCCTAATGCTATCCCTCCCTAATCCCCCCACCCCCTGCTATTCCTCCTCTAGCCTTCCTCCCCCTCATTTACCATTTTGAAAATCCCAGGGCCCTTAAGAATGATGCTAAATTGGCCGGGCACCGTGGCTCACACCTGTAATCCAAGCACTTTGGAGGCCAAGGTGGGCGGATCACCTGAGGTCGGGAGTTCAAGACCAGCCTGACCAACATGGTGAAACCCCGTCTTTATTAAAAAAAAAAAAAAAAAAAAAAAAAAAAAAAGGAGAGATCCAAGATGACCACGTAGCAGCAGCTCAGGATTGTAGCTCCCAGTGAAAGTGCAGAGAGCGAGTGGATGCTGCAATTGCAAACGAATTTTTGATGCCCACAGACTGGGAGATTCCTGACAAAGGAGCCACACAGGTCGCCAGCGTGACTCTTTTGGCCGGCGCGGCGCTTCTCGGTGCGGAGTGTACGGGACTGGATGCCCTTTTAGTCGGGCTCGGCCGGTCCCATCCCCACAAGGAGAACAGCAATTGGAAGCGCTGAGGACTGAGAACAAGCACAGCTGAACC
>CAUYQU010069787.1:0-18574 GCA_963574635.1 Cheracebus regulus
CATGTTCTCACTCATAGGCGGGTGTTGAACAATGAGAACACATGGACACAGGGAGGGGAGCACTATATGCTGGGGTATGTTGGGGAGAAATAGGGGCGGGATGGTGGGGGGTGGGGAGTTGGGGGGAGATAGCATGGGGAGAAATGCCAGATATAGGTGAAGGGGAGAAAGGCAACAAATTACACTGCCACGTGTGTACCTATGCAATAATATTGTATGTTCTTCACATGTACCCCAAAACCTAAAATGCAATAAAAAATAAAATTTAAAAAAATAAATAAATAAATAAAAATAAATAATTTTGTTGTATATTTTAGTAATATTTCCTTGCAGCTTTTGGAAGAGGCTCCTCATACAGGTGGTTTATTTGCTGTCATAGAGATACTATATAGGGACAATACTAGATAGACAAAGTAAAGTTTTCTTCAGTTCCTCTCTTTGAGCTTATTTATCTTTCCTATTTTTTCTTTTTTCCTATTCTGAAAAGAATGCTTGTCTCTTCCTTTCATTTACAGATTAGAAAAAGTTGTCGGACGAAATCTCTTGGTGATTTCTATAATCCATCCTTGCCAAAGGCAGTACTGATTTTACATGCTCTGCTTTTCATTTTTTCCTGGCTTACAAACTGTTTCCTGCTTCAGTATGCTTTTGTGATGTAGAATTAGAAGGAAAATAACAGAAAAAGGACAAGAGGCATGAGTCTGCAATCAACAAGGAGCCCATTCACCTAGTTTCCCAGGAACATTGAAGCCAGGGAGAATTAGCAGCTGTAGTATGTAAGAAAAGAGGAATTTGAAAAGTATGGTGGTAGAATTCCATCATGAAATTCAATTAATTTAAGTAAGAAACTTGAGTTAACTTTTATTTACTGATTGGATCTTTTGACTGATACCTTTCTGAGCCATTCTTTTCAAAGAAAAATGTGTGTCCAATAGATTCTCTACTAGTTTTCTGTACACCGGCTTCAAGTCTTTTCAATTTTTTTTTCATACTACATTTTGGACATTTAACCACTTGGTTCAAGTAGTATTTTTCTTTCTTTTCAGATGAATAATGTTAACTTAATTCCTAGCCAAGAAAAAAGGAGAGATAGTGTGAAATAGAATAATTGAGTGAGAAATCTGTGTTTTAATATAGTTTTTACATAAATATCCTGGGTATCTTTGGACTATCTGTTTAAATTTTTTATCAAGTTTCTTACCTATTATATGAGGACAATTTGGTCAAGGTTGCCTGAATAGACATCAGCAGGTTTGTGAGCAACCAGAAATTTCTTGCACAATTGTCTGAGGATATATATTTATTTTTTTAAATTAACTAATTTTTAAATTGATGGATAAAAAGTATATATATTTCACAAGTACAACATGTTTTGAAATATGAATCCATTGTGAAATGGCTCAATTGAGCTAGTGTGTACACATGCATTACCTTACATAGTTATTTTACAAAGAGAAAACTTAAAATATATATTTTGGCAATTTTCAAGGATACAGTATGTTGTTAAACTACAGTTACCAAGTTGTACAAATGGTGTCTTGAATTTATTTATTCTAACTAAAATTTTGTATCTTTGGACCAACATCTTTCCAACCTAGTCCCATTCCCCAGAGTCCCTGGTCAAACCATTCTATTCTCTGCTTCTATGTGTTGAACTTTTAAAATCATATGAAGAATTCAATCTACATGGAAGTGAGATCATGCAGTACTTGTCTTTCTGTGCAGTGCTTGCTTATGATTTGTTTTTATTGAGAAAGAAATTGTATAGCTTTCAAATGATTTTCCAGTAGGAAGATAATTTTCTTAAAAAGGCCAAAAACAAACAAACAAACAAAAAACAAACTCTTAACTAAGTGCTCTAAGGTCTCTTTTAATTGTAAAATCATAATACCATTTACTATACTACATTTTTTCAGTCTTGAACATCATAAACTTTCTTACCTCTTGCCATATAAACAGGGATTATTTCTCAATTTATGCAATGTTGAGTTGACTATAAAAAATTGATTAAAAAATTGTGAACTTCTTGTTGGAATCTCCTATTACTTATTTCTGCCTCTATACTCCTTCATTTACAAAGGATTTGTGATTGCTCATTTACTGGTATCACAAAAGAAGTACCACTTAGTTCTGTTTTTCTGTTTGTATATATCTGTATTTTTTTTAGTGAAAGCATCTTAATAGAGAATAAAATTTAGTTCCAAATGTTGAAGATAAGGAAATGAAACAAAAATGACCATTTCACTGACTTATGTAAGACCACACTTGTAGTCCTGAGCTGTCCTAGGATTAGTACTCATTCCGTCAATCTTTCTGGTCCATCTAGGCCTTGTTTTGCATTCTGCTGACAGTTTACAGTTCAATCTTATACTTGGATAGTCATTAACTATATTGTCGGAAAAAGTAGAAGACAGTGTAAAACACGATAATATAATTCACTTTCAGTAGTGGGATGATATGAGAAAAAAAGATTGATTTCAAAAGCATTTCTTTGAAGTTGTTTCATATCTGGTGAAGTGGTAATTTAAATGAATCTTCTCTATTGACTGATACCAGATTATACTTGTTAAGCTAGAAAGCATAGACTGATTTTAGTCACAATTAAACTATAATTCTTTAGTGTCTTGATGAACACTTTTTCTACAGATGTTTGGGATGTGACTCAATACACAAAATAAGTAGGGAAAGTAGAAAGATCATTTTATGTGTAATGGTATTACATTGGTGCGATAGTATTGCAGTTTTTGTCATTGCTTAATGCTATATCTTATATTCATTCATTACCTTATAGTCATTGCTATACCTTATATGCCATTACTTAATGGCAAAAACTGCAGTTACTTTTGCACCAACCTAAATAAATGCAGAGAACACACTTTTATTTTCCTTGATGTCTATGTCTATGGCTTAATCAAAATGACCTCAAAGTTTGAAGACCTTTATTTTTCCCAGATAAAATCTAGCCTGGTGGGTTGTGCAGAAAACTAAACTGCATTTCTCCAGTGAGACATTTTAGGAAAATATACTGTTTGAACCTTGTTTATAGGGAACAAGAGAGTGTTTTCCAGATGATTGTTTCTGATATAAGCAAGAAGTACTCATAAAAGAACAATCCACATACGTAAGTAACTTTTACATGACCAGCTGTGAAAGGATGTAGAAAATTTAAAATACTCCTGGTGGCTTAAAAAAGCATATCAGTCAGTGTTCTTCCAGGAAAAAACAAAACAAAACAATTTTATAAAATAAAATAAAATAAAAAAATTTTTAAGTCTTTCAAATAGAAGAAATTCAATACAAGGATTTGTTGATACATGTCATGGAGGAACTGAGAAGCCTAAGGTTGAGGCAACTCAAAGATTGGCCACAGCAGGAAGCCCTTACCTTCTTAATGGAAAGATAAATCACAAGAAGAGATGTTATCACCAGAACCAAGAAACTGAGACATATGATGAGAGGTAGAGCCATGGCACAGACTGCCTGGCAGGAGCTACCACTGTTGATGAAATGCAATCGCTGCAGGAATAGCCACTGCAAGCAGAAACGTCCCAGCTTCTCTCCTCCCTCTTCCTAATTTTCCATTAATTTCTCCTGTTGATAAAATTATTAGAAAGCTAGAAAGTAGAAAGCCTGAGAAATGTAGACTAATAGAGGACAGAGCAGGGAAAGACTGGTTACTGAGTCTAAGAGTAGATAGGCAGAAAGCAAACACTGGAGGACCTATATGTGTAGAAACAATGCCAAATGCTAAAACATTAGATGGCAACATTAGAAAATTTTAAACCAAATGTTCAAAATTATTCAGACGAAAACTAAAACAGAAGTTAAGACGTGAGAAATGTCTCTGGTTGGAAAGGATATGGGTGCAGAAATCAAGAAAGTGGAGATGAGATAGAACTTGTGACTTGATTTGATCAGGAGAGAAAGAAGGGAAATATTAGAGGGGAGAGCCATAGCATAAGAATAGGCAAACCTAAAAATGTCCTAAAGTATGAGATGGGGGTTGAGAAGGAAGGAAGTAGGTGGTGTAGTCAGCAAGAAGAACTGAAAAATAATTCCTTCCTCTTGCCTTCCCTCTTCCATCCTTACTTCCTTTCTCTACTAAATCCACAAATGTTCATTGAACACCTTTTATTTGCCTGGTACTTACTGTAGCCTATAGAAGGTACAAGATGTATAGTGTTAAACAAAAAGGTCTATCTCTTGCCCTTGGAGAGTTTACAGTTTAGATATAGCCAAACAGAAATAGAAAAAAAATGAGTAAACAAATAATGTAATTTCAAATTGTGAAAAGAGTATAGAGGAAACAAACAGGGTGAAGTCAAACAAAATCATGTTCAGTAGTAAGAAGGAGGCCAGCGCTTTGACCTCTTAGGCATAAAATGTTAATATTTTGGTCATATTTCCTAAATTGTCTGAATCATCAGAATTGTCTATTTTGGAAAAATCAGATTCACGATGAATCTTCTGCCAACAACTGTTCTGGAACAATGTTAACATCACACAACTCCAAAAGAAACCTTGCAACTTTTAGCTATCCTTCCAGCCCTCCATCCCCACCCCCCAAACCCTAAGCAACTACTAATCTACTTTCTGCTTTCTGTCTCTATAGGTTTGCTTGTTCTTGACATTTTATATAAACTGAATCATATAAGTCATGTTCTTTCATGACTGGCTTCTTTGACTTAGCATAATGTTTTTAAGATTCATCCATGTTATGAATCATATATCATTCTTTTACTTAGCATAATGTTTTTAAGATTCATGTTATGGCATATATCAGTACTTTGTTATTTTTCATGGCTAAATAATATTCCACTGTATGAATATCCTGCACTTTATCAGTTGATAGACATTATTTCAACTATATGGCTGCTATAAATGTTTGGTACAAGTTATGTTTTTATTGTTGGACATATACTTAGGAGTAGAATAATCAGATCATATGGTAACTTATGTTTAACACACTTGAGGATCTGTTGGACTGTTATCCAGGATGGTTGCCCTATTTTATATTCCTATCAGCAGTGTATAAGGGTAGAAATTTCTTCATATTTTTATCAGCAATTGAGAATGACTATATTTTGTAAATGGAAATACCACTACTAAAAACACAATGCTATAAATAGAATGATGTCTTTTGTTTCCAAAGTTGATATACTAGAGCAATGTAAAAATAATAATAAAAGCAAGGTATTGCATGGAAAATTTATCTCAGGGTAAACGCTGCAGCCACAGGCACTGTCAGGGAGTCCTTGGGGGCAAATGGGAAAAGGACTGAGAAGAAAAATTTAACAAATTTAACTCGAGAGTCCAGAATAATAGTAATGCCATCAATAAAGGAAAAGAAATTGGGAAAAGAGGCAGATTTACAGGGGAAAAGAATCAATTTTGAACACAATCAGGATGATGTCTATTGAAGACAACTGGTGATTTAGAAAAGTGATGCAGCTGATTCTGATGTGATGGCTCCATTTGCAAAGTTAATAGAAAAAGCTGGGCATAGTCAGGGGATTCTTACACACTGAAGTTCATAATATACTTTCAGAGCAATGACAGACAAAATAAAAGATTAAATTGTTCTCATTCAATATGGTAATTTATTATTTTTTAAATTTTTGTAATCTTTTCACAACTTCCACTGAGGCTCGAGACGTTTGTTCCTAGATTCTCAGAGATTATTCCTGGAACATAGCAACTCTTTACTGATGATTTACTCCAACTCTTTACTGATGATTGGGTTATTTGAATTGTGTAGATCTCTGAGAAGGTGAAGATACTTTTCAGAAATATTTGGGCACTGAATCTTTCTTTCCTTCAATGGTATGTGGCCTTGTAGATGCTGAATTTAATAAAATACATAAAAATGTAATCTATTAACATTCATTTAAGTAAAAGTACATAGATTAGGAAACTGTAGCAGACACTGTTGGTACGCAATCCATCTCCCATTGGGTTTCTTTGCCATTGTCATGCATGTAAGCTCCCAGTCAGCTTTCACTCCTAATAGCCAATAACTGTGTCTCTTGGTAGGCAGATGTTTTCAAACCTTCAGATGCCATTTTTCTACATGCATGGAGATCTAAAATTGCCTAGGAATTTACTCCTCTACCTCACCGTCATGGGTGGTGTATAAGCAATATCTGGTCAGAGATAAATAACTCCATCCTCTTGCCATTTGACTTAGGAGGACCGACAAATGACCCACATTGTCTCCAGAGCTCCCCTATGGGATTAAAAAGGCTTTCTTTAAAATTTTATTGTGATAAGAACCACTTCACATGATATCTACCCTCTTATCAAATTTTTAAGTGTAAGATGTATTATTGATGCTTCATATAGGATGGAATCCAAGTTCTCCACGAAACATAGCATGACTTGGCACTCATGCCTGGCCTCTTTTCCTTCCTGATCCCATTTTCCTACTTCTCTGAATAATTTTTCCTGGGAACACTTCCTACTAAAACACTTTCACATGAATCCTCATTTCAGAGCCTAAAACTAACCCAAGTCAGAAGATTTATTAGTCTTTTTATTTGCTGCTATAATAGGTAACCACAAACTTGGTGTCTTAAAATAACACAAATTTATTAACTTAGAGGTCTGAAGTCCAATATGGGTTAAAACCAATTCACTGGACTAAAACCAAGGAGTGGTAATGTTTCAGGAGTGCGTTCCTCTGACAAGACTCCGGGGGAGAAAGTGTTTCCTTGCCTTTATGAGGTTCCCAAGGCCAAGCATGTTTCTTAGTTCATCTCCCTCTTTCTCTATCTTCAAAACCAGCAAAGGGCAATAGATTTTACAACACACCACTCTGACTTCCTCTTCTGTATCCCACTTTCACTTTAAAGCCCCTGTGTGATTACATTGAGCCTACCTGGATAATCCAGGCCAATCTCCTTATCTTCAGTCAGCTGATGAGCAACCCTAATTCTGTTACCCTAATGCTCCTTTGCCAGGATACTTAACATAGTCACAGGTTCTGGGGATGAGGGCATGGACATATTTAGGGGTGAGGACTCCTAATTCTGCCTATAGCAGTTAATAAATCTCAAATATAAAAGGCTTGTCATACCACAAATTAGATTATTTTCCTGTATCAGACATTATCCTATTCTGGAAAAAGTGTTAGCTTCTGCCTTTTTAGGGAACTACAGGCCTAGGAAAATTCATATCCAGAGAAGTTACATCTGTTTCTAACTTGCTTCAGTTAATTATTTATGTCCTTGACTAATGAAATCAGGAATTTAGTCTGTTTATATCTGGGGAGGGTGGAGAAATCTCTACTTGCCAATCTACGACCAACACAAAAGACCAGAAATTTAGCAATAATTTTTCTAACTTGGAAATTAAGGATTAAAAGCATGAGCAATGTTGTTTGCTAATGATTTCCATTTTGATCCCAGTATTCAAGAAGAGACTCGGTATTACTGATTAAGGATAATGCAATAAGAATTAAAAGTATGATAGGGATTAGGCTAGAGTATGTCTAAGATAAATTCTGTGGTCTATTTTATTATTGCAATTGTATCAACACAAGGAAGCAGAGATTTGGGAACTCTCTTTATATCACAGTATAACTCAGCCAAGTCACCATTAGCAGGGCAGTTATCGGAGACTGTATCTGCAGCAGAAGCTGCCCACATTCTGACCAATGAAATAATAAAAACAAATTGGAGAAGGATGGAAATCTGAGTCACCTTACAAAGGAAGCATTGATATGTCCAGTAATGTTTGCAAAACTCTTCTTGGGGGATACAAGTAAGGTGCACAAAGCCATGAATTAAGTGCTCATGTGAAAAATGATTTGAGAAGCCAGAAGAAGATGGATGTTTAAATATGCTTATGCTATTTTATTTGAAGCCAAAAAAGGAGACACTAGAATTGTTTGTCATATCTGAACTGTTGCTGAGAAACTAAGAAAGGTATTTCCAAAGTAGGATGCCAGCTAACGCTGAAAAACCTTGGAGGCTGCTTGCCAAGACTGTAAACTCCATTTGTCACAGAGCCTGTGTAGTACAAAGTTTCTTCTAAATTTATCTTCTCCATTTGTTTTTGTCATAGAATTATAAACAATGTGAGGTTAGACACATGAAATTGCTATATGTATTGCTTCTTTTAGCTCTGTTAGAAGCAGCTTTGTTTAATATCAACTGCACTGCTAAAATCTAGGAGGACTCAGATTCCATTAGATCCTAAAGTTTTAAGGGTTAGGGATGGTGTATTTTTCTTTTCTGTGTGCTCTGAATTGCCCCACTTATTGACTATTTCATACTAGATATTAAGTACTAGCTCAGACTTGTGAGCAAATTAATGACTGAATGAAAAAAATGATTTAGTGACTAAAGTTTCAATATAAACATGTTGCTTCAGCTTTGTAAAATATGATATTGAGAAAATATGGTATAATACAGCCAGATAAAATTGTTGATATTTTAATATTCTTGATCTGTAGAAAAGACAGATTTTTTTTGTGGTTCAAGTGAATAGATGCCTAGTTGGTGGGTCAACTGTCATCCCTCCCTCCAAATATTATATTCAAAATAAATGGTATTTATTAGGTCCCTATGAAGGACTAAGTATTCAGATATGTATTTTTCTATGTTATTTAATCTGTAAAACAACCCTATAATAGACAAAATTCTAAAATGTCCTCCGGGATCTCCACTTTCTGGTGTACATTTTAATACATTATCCCTAGGACTGTGAATCCCATAGACTTTTAAAAAATTCTTGTTATTAGTTAAAAAGGGAGATTATCTGGGTGGACCTGACCTAATCTCATGACCCCTTTAAATCTGGCTTTAGAGGTTAGATACAGAAAAGTCAGAGATTTGAAGCATTAGAGAGTTTGATGTGAGACAGACCCTCTGTTGCTGGCTTTGCAGATGGAAGGGCCACTTGGCGAGAGACCATGGGCAGCTTCTGGGTGTTAAGAGTGGTTCTAAGCTACTAGCCAGCAGGAAATCTATGACAAAAAAGAATTCTTCCAACAGTGCTTTGAAGAGGGCCCTGAGCCGCAGATGAGAATCCTAGACCCAGTGGACATCTAGATTTCAGCCCTGTGAGACTCTAAGCAGAGAAATCAATCATGATGTTTCCCCCAACTTGTGATCTACAAAAGCTGAGAGATGTTAAATCTGTGTGGTCTTATACCCCTAAGCTTACAATACTGGTTACACAGGAATAGAAAATAACCATAAACTGCTATTGTTTGAATGTTGCTTCCTCCAAAACTTCTGTGAAGATTTGTCATTATAGCAGTAGTAAGAGGTGGGACCTCTGAGAGGTGATTAGGCCATGAGGGCATCCTCATGGGTTGGATCCATGTTGGGGCAAAAGGGTAAGCTTGGCCATCTCCTGCTCTCTGGCTCTCCCATGTGCTTCCTGGGCTCTTCTTGTTCTTTGCCATAAGATGATGCAGCAAGAAGGCCCTTGCAAGATGCTGGAAATTGGATCCCAAACTTCCCAGCCTCCAGGATTGTATTATAAAAAATAAATTTCTATAAGTTATTCTGTCTCAGGTATTCTGTTATGGCAACATAAATAGACTAAGACAGGAAATCCATACCAGAGAATTGAGGTGTTGCTATAACAAACACCTGACAATGTGGAAGCAACTGTGGTACTGGGTGATGAGTAAAGGCTGGAAGAATTTGGAAGAGCAGGCTAGAAAAAAGCTTATATTACCATGAATGGAGCATGCAGGGTGATTCTAATGAGAGCTCAGAAGAAGAGAGCTGTTGGGAAAGTCTGAAACTTCTTAGAGATTACTTAAGTAGTTATAATCCAAATGTTGGTAGAAATATGGACAATAAAGGCCATTCTGATGAGATCACGGATGAAAATGAGGAACAACGTTTTGGAAATTGGAGGAAAGACCATTCCTGTTACAGTGGCAAAGAACTTGGCTGAACTGTAGTAGCCCCTTAGAACTTTTTGGAAGGCAGAATTTAAAAGCAGTGAACTAGGATATCTGGCAGAGGAACTATCTAAGCAGCAAAGCATTTAGAGTGCTGTGTGGCTTCTTTTAATTGCATATAGGAAAATGAGAGAAGAGAAAAAGTAATTAAAGACAGAATTTATAGTGATTGGAAGAATTATCATCCTACCCCTGCCGAGTCTGTCCTATAGACTCTGGCCAAGCAACGGATGAAAGAAGTACTCAGACACAGGTATGCAGTGAAAGAGCGCTAGGTGACTGCCCAGAGAGTGAGCAGTCTTGATAAGCTGGCACTGCTCACTTTTACTCAGTACAGACATAATGCCGAAAGCCTGGAGCCAACACAATCTGTGGGTAATTAACATTGTTGTCCCCCTTTCAGGGAGCAGTCATGCAGGTGGATGAGCAAAGACTGGTTTTAGGGCAACATGAGTAGGCAAGCTATTTAGATAAAGTCCTCTACATTCCTTTGTACCTACTCCTTGCCCTTCGCCTCAGGGTAAGAACAGCCACCTTCCTAAATTCTTTTTGCAAAGCTTTGCAAAACCTATAATTGCAAAACCTATTTTTGCAAAGCTTTGCAAAACCTCCCAGCCTTCCAAGAAGGTTTGTGTCTTTCCTATAATTTGTCCCACCACTCTGACCAATCAAAGAGGATTTTCAGGAGAGGAAACTAAGGATGTGGCCAAGCAACCATTTGACAAGAAGATTAGAATGCATAGAATGAGGTGAGAGGCTATGGATCAAGACAATGGAAGAATGATCCTAAAGACATTTCGGAGATTTACTCATCACAGGCCCAATGCTAAGGCATGCAGGAGGGAAATATGTCAAGAGACAGGCCTAGCATACCCTCAGGACCTTGTGGCTCACTGCCCAGGGCTGCCTCAAGTCTCAACTACCTGCATTCCAGGGCAGCCCTTCTCAGCTGTCTCAGCCATGGCTCAAGCAGGCCCTGGTGTGGCTCAGCCCACAGTCCAGAAGGTACACGCCATAAACCTTGGAAGTCTATGTGGCGCTTACTCTGCAAACATGTAGAATGCAAGAGCTGGTGGGGCATGGCTTTCTTCCCCCAGGTTTCAAAGGATGTCATAGATAGACTGGGAGCCTTAACAGACTTGTCATAGAAGTAGATCTACTGCAGAGAGTCTCCACTAGGGCAGTTCATGGTGGAGCCATAGAACAGGGCCATCTTCAAGACCTTAGAACTGTAGAGCTACCAGCATGCAACACCAGCCTGGAAGAGCTGCAGGCATGGGATTCCAACCTGTAAGTGCTGCTGCATGGGCTAAGCCCCACAAAACATAGGGACAAGGCTGCCTAAGGCCTTGCAGTTTTAATCCCTGTCCAACTGTGCTGAAAGACAGGATATGAAGTCAAATATTATGCTCAAGCTTTAGGACTTAGTATCGTTTGCCTGTTGAGTTTTGAACTTGCTTTGGACAGGTTACTGCCTTATTCTTTCCTGTTTCTCCCTTTTGGAATGGAAATTGTCTGTCCTATGCCAGTCCCACCGTTATATTTTGTGGTTTGTAGCAACTTTCAGAGTTCATGTAATTCTTCCTTATTTATAGTTTCTTTGCTGAGTTGACAGCATATCAATAACAACTTTTGATAAACCATTTTTTTTGTAAGTCATATGCAATTTTGTGAGATGTTGCTATGTTTCCTATGGATCTCTATAGAACTAAGAAAAGCAGCATAAAAGAGATAGCTGAATAGACTGTATTATTAAACCATGTCTGTGTGTGTAATATCATTCTGATATCAAAACCTATGCAGTTTGCTTAGATATTTATTATTTTTTAAAACACATTTTTTTGTTTTATTCCTTTTGGCATGTAATGGTCATATTTTATATAAACCATGTAATTAAGATAAGTCATAAGAAGATTTTTGAAGTTACTCATAGAAATGTTTTATTTAGAATTTTCACAATTATAATGATGAAAAAGAATTGTGTTTTTTTCCTATTCATATGTTTTTTGATTTAGTATAAAAATTATCTGGGACTTATAAAACAATACGTCTTTTTTCTGATTTCTGAAATAATTTGAGTTCATTCCTTTTTCTTAAAATTTTGAAATAATTTACTGGAGAACAGTCTTAAGTACTTTCTAAAGAAAACATTTTAAACAATAAATTCAATTTCTTTATTAAATTTAAGGTTATAAATATTATTAATTTCTTTTGGGGTTGAAATTGATCCTTTGCTTTTCTGAGGAATTTGTTTATTTAACTATATTGTCAAATTTGTTGGTATACAGTAGTTTTATTATAATGTCTTCTTTTTAAGTTAAATCTAGGATTTGATTGTTGTATATTCTTTCATCACTGTTACTGATAATTTGTGTTTTCCCTTTTCTTTTTGGGCATTCCTGTTAGCATTTTATGAATTTAATTAAACTTTTAAGAATTAACTACATTTGCTGATTTTTGCCTACTGTAGTTATTTCCCCTATTTCATTATTTCTGCGTTTCTTATTTTATTGTCCTTCCTTTTACTGTTTTTTGTTTGATTTGCTGTCTGTTTTCCAGCTTCTTAAGGTGAAATATTTGATCATTGACCTTCTTTTTAAATCTAAGCATTTCAAGTAATACGCTTTCATGACTTTAGCAACAGCCAACAAATTCTGATATTTTTGAAACAAAATATTCTTTCTAATTTCTCTGCTGTTACTTTTTTGACCCAGGGTAATTTAGAAATGTGTTGTTTCTATCTGTGCTTCTCTAGGAATTATTGTTAGTAATCTCTTATTTAATGTTACTATGTTAATAAAAATTACTCTGAAAGATTTTCGGTTTTTTGATATTTACTGAAATTTTTCTCTTGACTCAGCATATGATCTATCTTAGTGACCATCTCTTGTGCACTAAAAGAGCAAATATACTTCATTTGTTGTGTTAAATGCTTATTAATATCAAGTAAAGTATTTGATAGTAGTATTTAAATATTCTCTAAGTTTTTTGAGTTTTTCACTACTTGTTCTATCAATTGCTGAAAGATTGGTGTTAGAGCTACTGTGAAGCTGTGCTCAAGTATTTCTCCCTTTAGTTCTATCAGTTTTTCTCCCATGTGTTCTGAAATTCTGTTATTAGGTGTGGATATATTTGTGATTTTTATGTCCTCTTGAAGATTTTACTCTTCTGCCATAAAATATATTCCCTTTATCTCTAGTGAAATTCTGTAAGTCAATTTTTATACTAATATAGGTATGTTAATTTTTTAATGCACACTGTCTTCATGGTATACATTTTCATATTTATTTATATTTATCTCTTAAGGTGCATCATTTACAGAAAACTTATACATACTTTTTATCTGGTCTGACAATCTCTGATATTTATATTGGATGTTCGACCATTTTACATACAGTGTAATCAGTTGATTTAGTTGAAATTAAGTCTACCATTTTTGCTATTTTCTTTCTATTTGTTCTTTCTTTTTTTTGTTCTGTGTCTTCTTTGCCATCTTTGAGGGTAACCAAACACTTTTTAATATTGCATTTCAGTTTTTCTGTTGCCTTTTTAGTTAATTTTTGCAGTATACTTTTAGTAACTGATGTAGGAACTCACACTATAAATCATTAATACAGTTAATGTTTTACCATGTAACATAAAACATGAAACGTTACAATAGTCCAGCTCCATTTACCATCCCACCCTTTGTGTTATTGTCAAATATCTTAACATAAATATACATTATAACTCCTGACATGAAATAATTTTTGCATTCAATAGTCATATTTTTAAGAATTCATAAAAGAAAAGTACGTATAATAATTAGTACCAGTGATGCTTATTTATTTCTGTAATTCTGAGTTTTTATTTGGTGTCACACACATTCAACCAAAAGAACTTTCAACATATCTTGCTAAAATTATTGTAATTTTCATTTTTCTAGAAAGTCTGTATTATGCTTTCTTTTTTTTAAAAAAAAAGAAATGAACATCAAATTATTTCAGTGCATTACATATTTTATTTTATTGTCTTCTAGCCTCTGTTATTTCTGATGAGAAGTCTGCTAAAATTTCTATTATTGCTTTTCTGTAGGCAATTTGTTGTTTTTCTCTGGTTACTTTAAGTATTTTTTCTTTTGTTGTTGTTTTTTTTTAATATGAGATTGCTTGGTTTCATTCAGCTTTCTACATCTGTAAGTTTATGTTTTTCACCATATATTTTTGAAAATTGCTAGTATTTAAAAATTATTTTTCCTGATCCACTCTCTCTCATCTTCTGAGGCTATGTTATATTTATAATTGATTTCTTGATATTGTCTTGCAGGTTGTTGAGACTTAAGCTTTTCCCAGTCTTTCTGATTTTCAGATTGAATATTTTCTATTGATCTATCATTAATTTTACTGGGAGTAAATTAATACAAGCTGCTTTTAAGCCTACCTATAGGAACTTATCATTTCAGATATTTCATTTAGATTCCAAATTTTAATTTGATTTTTTAAAAAATAGTCTCTATTTCTCTGTTTAGGTAGTCTATCCATTAATTTATTGTGACTTTATTTCACCTGGTCTTAGGCAATATTTATAATCATGATTTTGATTTCCTATATACTAGTTCTGACATCTGGGTCATCTAAGGTTTGGTTTCAATTGGCTGATTTTTCTCTTTATTATGTGACCATTTTTCTGTTTTTAAAAAATGTTTCAAAATGTTTTATATTATACTAGACATTTTAGGTAACATATTGCAGAGACTCTGGTTTGCATTTCCACTGAAGAGTACTGCTTTAGTTCTAGCAGGCAGTTAACTTGGCTTAACTCAAACGTTCAGTTCTGTCTTTCCTTCCCAGAAGCAATTAAATTTCTACCTGGTTCTTTAAGCTCTCCAGCAGTTTTTCCTTCTGCTCTCTTTGGAGTTAGTTCACTTATGTGCAACTTTGAGTTAACCAAAGATTTAGTCAGAATTTACAGGCTAATTTTTATATTTCCTTTTCCGAAATTTTGTGGCAGCCCTAAACTTGGTCCTCTGATTCTTCAAGAGTATGACTTTTTGTTTAAGTTTTAGATTCTTTATGTTACTAGAAGTGGGATATGCCCTCAGTTAAAAAGCTATGTTAACTGTTTATATACCAGAGCAGTTCTTTCTTTTTTTTTTTTTTTAAGGTTCTACTTTCTTCTAGCTTCTGCCTATTTCTAGTCACTCCAGTACCTCAAAATGTTGTTGTTGTTGTTTATAAATATTTTATTATAACTTTTACATGGAAAGAGTTAATTCAGTACAAGGCATTCTGTTATCACCAGAAGTGGGATCTCTATAAGATCTCTTTAAATGTCATTTTATGTGATTGTCTCTACCTTATCTATCACTTCCTATAGTTATAAGCACATATGATTGTATTTTGTTGTTGTTGTGTTTAATGTATTTGTTTTTCTCCTACAATTTCTCTTAAAGGTTTGCTGGTTCAAACTCATCTCTTGATTTTGTGTAATTTAATCTATGAAAAAAATGTACTTTTTCATTATTTTTATAAAATACGTCTATAAAAATTTTTTTAGAGTTTTTCTATTTCCTTGTGTATTTACTCATGTCTTTCATCTATATTTTTCTCATTTCTGATTCCTCTTTATCCTCTTTAATGCTTAAAGAATTTCATACTAATTCCATTGTTACTATTACTTTCTTTTTCTTTCGAGATGGAGTCTCACTCTGTAACTCAGGCTGGAATGCAACGGCATGATCTTGGCTTAATTCAAACTCCACCTCTCGGGTTCAAGTGATTCTCATGCCTCAGTCTTCTGAGTAGCTGGGACTACAGGTGCATGCCACCACGCCCAGCTAAATTTTTGTATTTTTAATAGAGATGGAGTTTCACTGTGTTAGCCAAGGTGGTCTTCCTCTCCTAACCTCATGATCCGCCCACGTTGACCTCCCAAAGAGCTGGGATTACAGGCATGAGCCACCACACCTGGCCATGGTTTTCAACGTGGTGAAGCTGTTTGTTGAAGAATCAACTGGGGAGGAATAGAAATAGTAAAATGAACCAGCCAGCATCTTCCTGGAATTGCTGTTGCAAGTACCCTCAATAAATTTATTTTTCTTTGCCCTGGGGGCAACTTTCCTGTCCTTGTTATTGTTGTTAGTGTAAGAGGTTTATTGAAGACAACTCTTTAGGTCACAGCTTTCTGTGTTACTATCACTTTGTGCTTTCTTCCTTGATCCACTAACACATACAAGTATGTGATCAGCACAGTTTCCCCTTCAGCTCCACATTCATTTATATTTTGTGATCTCAGACAAGGTTTCTACCAGGATCGCATCCATTCTTTCATGTGATACAGATATACCCCTAGTTCTTGTCTATACAATCAAAGGATATGCATATAGGCCATTTGAGACAATGCTTCTTAATTTTTTTTTTTTAGGTTTTGTCAAGTTTGTAAATGAATGTATATTTATTTGATTTTGTTTTACATAGTATAAGTAATTTTAAATATTTTATTTTGCATCTTCCTTCTTTTCACTAAACAGTATAATGAGAAATTTTCCATAACATAATCTCCTATCACTTGGTCATATAATAATTTAACAATTTAATAAACATAGGGTTTCTTGATACATATGTTTATTGCAGCACTGTTCACAATAGCAACAACTTGGAACCAACCCAAATGCTCATCAATGATGGACTGGATAAAGAAAATGTGGCACATATACACCATGGAATACTGTGCAGGATGAGTTCATGTCCTTTACAGGGACATGGATGAAGCTGGAAATCATCATTCTCCGAAAACTAACACAGAAATAGAAAACCAAACACTACATGTTCTCACTCATAAGTGGGAGTTGAACAATGAGAACACATGGACACAGGGTGGGGAACATTACACACTGGGGCCTATCAGGGATGAGAGGCTAAGGGAGGGATAGAATTAGGACATATATCTAGTGTAGATGATGGAGTGATGGGTGAAACAAACCACCCTAGCATATGTATACTTGTGTAACAAACCTGCATATTCTGCGCATGTATCCCAGAACTTAAAGTATATATATTTTTAAATGTTTCTTAATTTTAAGAAAAGTCTGAGAAATAAATAGGCCAAATTTCATCTTTGCCTATATTTTGATCCAGATTTTATTGTATTTTGAGTGTTTCAGGTATATATATTTTGTATACCTGATATAGACATATATATAATTGTACATATGTATAATTTTTATGAGTTTCAAAGAAAAATAATAAGAAAATAGACCTTTATTCTCCCATATTTAACTAACATTCCAACCAGTACTTTTTAGAACTTTCAGTTTATATTGCACTATATTAGATAAAGGTGATAAAAATACTGTGATGTTAAAGATTCATGCTTTTTCTCTCAGGTGTTTTAGGATTTCTTGAATCCTCCAGTACAAACTTTAGGGTATCTTAAGTAAAACCTTCAGCTCAAACAGCACTTATTCAAGGAGATAGCCTAATATAAAGATTAATACCATGTTAGGAAGTTAGATCTGGGTAAAAGTATTATATCCGTCATATACCTGTTGAATTATAATTCAGAAAATTGCTTAAATTCCCTAAATCCTAGTCTCCGTTTCTGTATGTTGGTGATAAACTACCTGCCAAACAAAGATGTGGTAAGAATTAAATGAAATAACAGAGACTGAACAATTGGTACAGAGTTATTGCTGAATAGCAGTAGCAATTATGATTATTAATCTAAAGATATTTAGTTGAGTCAAATTATGAAACTAATTGTCATAAAGTTTTATTGAAGAATTCTACCCTCCATAATCTTCTGATAGAATAATATGTGTAAGTATTTCCACACAAAATACTTAGTTGGAGAAACAGAAAAATGTTTAACAATGGCTCCTATGTGCTAGGATCTTGGTGTCTGAGAGTTAGGCTTACTGAGAGGTAAGTTTGGTCATGGAAGTTTATGCCAGCTGGTGGCATGTTATCTTTTGTCTTGTCTATACCCTGACCTTTCAGCTTTATAACTTCCAAATGTTTATGTAATGAGAACTGCCCTTTTAAAATTGACACAGTGATTAAAATTGAAAATGAGAGCTGAGAGTGTTCTCTAATAAATAGGCTGGATCTGAGCATACATCTGTCCAGTAAAAATCTTCTAAGCAAGCCGGCACACATTTCTTTGCTTGTATCAAAAAAGTGAAGGTGACATTTATACCATTTAATAATTTTTCTCTCCATCTGTTTATTCAATGGTGAGATTTAAGTTGGCAAACGCTACACTCACATTGATTCTACTCCTAGCTATCTCTCAAATATTCAGCTAGATGAATATTTAGATGGATGCCTCTACAGCTTTGTTGAATACATAGAAATTCCAATTCATAGGAAAAATTCTTTCAAGAAGAGAACTATAATCAAAGCAGAATGTTACCCTACTCTAGCATTTCATCTTGCCAACAGACTAAACAATTCTATCAAAGTTTCCTAGATCCCACAACAGGCTTTTTTAAGCAACTTTCTTCACTTTCAGTCATTCATATATATCTATATGAATCTATCTATCTATCTATCTATCTATCTATCTATCTATCTATCTATCTATCTATCATCTTGCCGGGCACGGTGGCTCACACCTGTAATCCCAGCACTTTGGGAGGCTGAGTTGGGCGGATCACCTGAGGTCAGGAGTTTG
>CAUYQU010069790.1:0-24455 GCA_963574635.1 Cheracebus regulus
TCAAATTAGGTCTCTGAGTGGACGTCCAGCTTGTTAATTCCCAGCTCCGGAATCCATGCAATTGGCACTGTGGCGACCCGCAACGCTAGCTAAATCAGCAGCGTTGAAATTCGTGGTGCTTTTCTGCCCGGGGGTCTCTGGTCTGACTTCCCTCTTCAGTCCCTCTTTCAATCAGCTGGTTGGACTGCTCTGTCTTCACATGCTCCAAACATCATCCAAAAGGAGACTCAGTCCCGTTTACTCCGCACCAATAGCCGCCGAGCCGAGGCGCTGGCAAAACAGCCACAACAGCTGAAAGGGTCGCACTGGCGACCCGTGGGGCTCCTCCGCTGGGAATGTCCTGGTCCATGGGCAGCAAAAATTTATCTGTAAGTGTGGCGTCCACTCGCTCTCTGAGCTTTTACTGGGAGCTGCAATCCTGAGCTGCTAGTGATCGGCCATCTTGGATCTCTCTCTTGTTTTTATTTGTTTTAGAGACAAGGTTCAGAGATCACCACAAAGGGACCCATAGGGACATGAGCCCAGCTACCTCCAGTCCCTAGTGCTGAGAATCAGCAGGGAATCTGGCAGAGACAGGAAGTGGCAGAGCAGACCAGGTCTGGAGCAGTCAGGCAGAGCACTGTGGCATTAAGGCTCACAAGTAGCTTACTGTGAGCTAAGGAGGTGGTGCTGTCACCGGCTATACAAGTGGTTTTATGAAACAGGAAGATGCCTTAGAAAGAGCGCCGTGAAGAGAGTCAGGAGTTCAGGATTCGCTTCTGGTTCCCTCCTTAGTTCTTATCTGCCTTCGGGCAAGTCACTTGGCTCCCTGGGCCTGTATTCCCTGACAATAAAGGGACTGGACTGGTTGACTGAACACTCTCTAGTTCTGACATTCTGTGAGTATATGACGTATGGCCTTGGAATATGTTCTGTGATGGAAAGGCCAGGGTGGAGGGATGAGAACAGGACAGCTGGGATTGGAGGTCCTGGCCATGGCAGTGCCAGCTTAGGGGTTGCTGGCCAGAGGAGCCGGGTGGCTACCAGAGGTAGGGGACTGGAGGCTCTGCTTTGTTACAGAACTTTTTGAGTGCAGCTACTTCTCTTTTGATGGATTTATAGCAGGACAGGACCAAGACAGCTAGATTGGATGGGGCAAATGCGGGCAGTGGTCCAGAGGGTCAATGCGGAATGTCATTAGAGGGCAGTGGAGGGGGGGATCTGTTTCCCAGGCAGCTGGTGTAACTGGGGCTCAGGGTGACTGGCAGTGGAGAGGGGAGTCAGGTGTGAAGGTGAGGCATGGACTTCTCAGATCCCTTGGGACTTGCCCGCCCTGAAGTTTGACATCATCAGGCACTGTGGTTTTCCAGATAGGGTCACTGGATGAATTCCAACAAAAGCAAGAAGACCCTGGGCAGGGACATTGTATCTGTGACCAAAGATGGAAGGAAGCTCTAGCTGTGCCCACAGTCTGGAGAGCAATTGCCAAGTAGGGACGCATGGGTATCTGTTGATGCTTAATGCCTTCACTCTGGAAAATCCTGAACCCGAGTCTCAGTTGAGAGATTCTGGCCAGCATGTGCTTGGGGGAGACACACACCTTTGCTCTCTATCCGAAGCTGTGTAGGTTGTCCTGAAGGTGCAGCAGTTGGATCTCCGGGCTCAGGTGTGTGTTCCTCTGTAGCCTTGGGCAGGTGTCCTGGTCTTTGGATCTGAATATGAACAAAGACAACCCTAGATATGTATGTGTGTTGGGGAGTGGGGTGCAGAAGTCAGTAGGCTTTAGGGCACAGCCTGTCCATCCTTGGGGAAAGGGAGATTTCTGCAGGTGAACAATGTTAGAGAACTGTGCCAGCAGATGGGACTCTAGTGTCAGAACAAGGAGCACAGAGCTGAGGTCAGAGGGAAGAGGTCCCCGGATCTGGGAGGTCAGGGAGGGCTGGCACCAGGATAATAGCAGCCTAGGTTTACCTCTGCAAGGTCACATTGCTCTATAAAGATTCCATCCCAACCTGGCTCTGCCTCCAGGCCTCCTCAGGCACTGCAGACCAACTAAACACCATACCAGGAATACCACAGTGTCCCGAAAGGGCACTGTCTCCTGGCACCGGCCCCACTCTCCACAGTCTGACATTCTGGGTGGTATTCCGTCCTCTCCATCACCAAGTGTTTAGAGAACAGAGGCCATGATGGGTTGGGCTCCTCTGAGAGAAGGCTTCTGTGCGTGCCTCTTAGTGTTGCATCAGTAAGAGTGTATCTGGGTGGGGTGTGTACACAGGAGTGTGCATACCCTCAAGGGTAGCCATGTAGATGTGTCCTAGTTGTGTGTGCGTCGATGGAAGCAGGTGTGTGCAGTGGAATTGACTATGTGAACGGGGTGGAGACTTGGGGGGATCCTCTCTTTTGCTCTGCATTTGGTGGGGCCAAGAGGTGGGATTGGGCCCTTCTCTGGGCCCAAGATTGTACATAATGGGGGTCACAGGCCTGCTTCCACAGGCACCTTGCCTGGGCAGTTTCTGGGAGGCCAGTGGGCTCTAAAAGCCCTCAAGGTTTAAGCAGTAGCTCCTGTGCCTAGAGCTCCATTTAGGTCGCTGAGCCAAACAGACCATGTGACCTTGGTGAGCTGTGGTGGGTTGGAGGTCCCTTCCCTCCCTGCCAGGCCCAACCCAAGGGAGTTGAGAGCAGGAACCTAGGTCTGCTTGGAGGGGCTGTGGGGCAATTCGGGGCCGCATCAATGTTGGATGAGCCCGCCCAGCCTCGATACCATCTTCCTCGGTCTCACTTTTAGTGTAACTGGAGAGCCCAGGGACCAGCCTGAGCCGGCGATGCATGATCTGCTGGTGGTGGCTGCTGCACCTGCAAGGGGACAGGAGCTGGGGTGGGGAGGCTGGCACAGGCCCGTGGTGTGTCCCGGGATGGCATAGGGGCCACAGGGCCCAGCCTCGCAGGGCAGGGGTTGGTTCCAGTCTGGCCTCTGCTTGGGCCCTGGGTCCTGGTGCCAGGTTACTCTCCCTCCCTCCTTGGGACACCTGGCCTTCCTCCGGGTGTCATCTGTCTGGCAGTGTGTGTCCTTGGGCCAGTTCGGTCCCATCCCCCCACCTAGCTCTGGGGGTTTCCTGCTCGGGAAGGGGCTGGAGAGACCCCCTGGGCTAAGGAAGGAGAGCAGCCGCGACGGTGCCGAGCCTCCCACAGCAGGTGAGTGTCCCGCCCCTGAGTACCTGGGGAAAAGCCAGGAGCACACAAGTGAGATTGGGGGTCCAGAATGGCCAAGCTTCTCTCCACCCTGGCCTTTCCTGCTCCAGTCCTGACCCTTATAGCCTTGTGACACCACAAGTGCCGCCCCCACCCCCAACCATCAGCAAGGATTGCCCTACGAGGCAGCAGTGAAGTAGGCTGGTAGTCCGGTGAGCGCCTGGTACTTGCTGGCAGTGGTTGGGATGAGGTTATTACTGCGCTGTGACCTCCGTGGTCAGCATGGATGTACCCTCCCGTGGGCAGTAAGTGTGGATTGGGTCGGTGAACCATGGCGAGTGGGCCAGTGGCCTGTTTTAAAAAACTGTTGATTGGAAAACAGACACATCTATTGGTTTAAATGTTGTCTGTGGCTGCTTTCATGCTACAACCTCAGAGCTGGCCCTTCAAGGAAAAGTCGCTTCAGATAGTCCCCAGGGCATACTTCCCTTTAACTTACACGTGTCTGTTCCCTTCCTCTCCCTCCACACCTGGGCACCTTTCCTCCCTCCCTTCCTGTGCACCTCCCAGACATCTGGCTCACACCAGGCCCTAAATACCTGGTAACATTTCTTTGGGGACTGTTCGCCTCACATCTGGTCACTACTCTCTCTGGCAAGAGAGGAAATGACAGGGGTAACAAGAGGGTTGAGGGAGGACCTTTGACTCCAGTTGTCAGTGAGCCCCTCCCTAGGCCACAGGAGCGGGCAAGTTCACTGCTGACGAGCACAGCTGCTCTGGGCCCCCAAATCTGTTTTGTCACCCAAGAGGCTAAGCAGGCCGGTTCTGAGCACGGGCTTTCTGTCACTCCCTCTGTGGGCTGGTGATAGAGCTGAGGTCCCGGTAGAGTAGTGGGGAGACACTGCCGAGTGAGCTGATAATTAGAGGGTGCCAGTATGCTCTGGAGGGGAATCTGGGAAACAGGGGGCTCCAGAGGCACCGCCCCTCCCTGCCTGCTTCCCTGCCACTTCCACACCCTGGGGCCCTTCGTGCCCCATTTCCTCCAAGCCCCAAGCCTTTGCAAACAAAACAGAAGCCATTTCCTTGGTTCCCTTTTGCACACCTGAGTTCAGGGGTCCATTTCAGGGCCTGGACTGGAGCAGAGGAAAACTCCAGTGCCTGCAGACAGAGCTGCATTCCTGCTGTGCCGCCACAAGATGGCACTCTCGAAGTGTCTGCTCCTGTTTGAGCACTTAGGACTTGGTGATACTTGCTGGCCTTTGACAGGTCCAATTTCAGCCTAAAGGCGGTGGTCACACACACTCTGAATCCCACCAGGCCTGATTAGCTCTACCTGCCCCTGAGGCAGCTCACAGACTTCTTCAGACTCTGTAGTTCAGGGGCCCTCAGAAACTGCCTGCAGTGTAATTACCTGCCTGCTTATACTCCTCGACAGGCACTCCTGAGAGCAGGGACCGTCTTATTCTCCTCGGGGCAGTCCTTGGGGCCACCTGCCCCAGCCCAGGGCTGGGCACAGCAGAAATGGCAGAGGCGTTTAGTGGGGCATGATGTGTAAACACTAGCGAGTGCTGCTGTCACCGTTCATCCTGCTGTAGTTTGTCTGGTGAATGCTTTTTTAGCGTCAAGCTGCCAAAGGAGAAGCCAGGGATAAAGACCCAAGCTCAGAACGTATCCTGGGGAGAGGGGTCGGTTCAGAGAGAGGAGCAGCCTTGCAGCCTTTCCCTCTCTGGCCTGGCTCTGGCTGGTGCCAGTACTCTAGGAGTTCTCTAGACAGGATGAGAGGCACCGCAGGGATACAGGGAGGGGCGGAGAATGGTATTTGTTTCTAGGTAGAGTTTGGGGCATACCTGGCCCTTGTCTGGAAGCAATCAGGGACCAGAGGCAAGGGCTGGGATGAGCTCTGGGGCCTGCGGTGGCCTCAACCCTCTCACCTGGCCCCAGCTCAGGCCATTCTAAGAGCCTCCCAGTCTAACAGCAGTGTGTGGCTATTGGAGGGCTGCACCTGTGTTTGGGGGACAGCCACCCCTCCCCCTAAGCACCTGCTTCTGGCAGCATGGGAGGATGTTGACAAGGGACTTCCATGAAGCCTAAGGGGGGAGGACAGTGGGAGTGAGGTCTGAGGTCTGGACTCTGCTTGAAGACTGCCGATGATGGGTGGGGGTCCCTCACCCACTGCGAGTTCTAGGAAGAGGGTGAGCATTCCTGTTGACTGTGGCCCATTGTGTTGGCAGAGTCTAGGCCAGTTTGCGCTCTTGGTGTGACCCCAGGAGGGAGTCCTTTGCTGGATCATCTCCCTGACGGGCTGGTGCTGACATGCAGGTGCCACTTCCCTGCCTAAAACAGGCTCCAGTGTAAGACTGGCATCTCTCACCAGGGTAATTATTGGTTTGGGTTCAATTTCCATTCAAAACAGTAATCCCAGCCTGAGCTGGGTGTCAGATCTGAAGGTTGATTATTAGTAACATTTATCAACAGCCTCTCTCAGCTTCAGGGAATTACAGCTCATCTGCCATTCCTGCTCCCAGTTGTGCAAAACTGCCAGCCTCTTCCCTGCCCACCTTCTCTATTCCCCTCTCCCATTTTTCTCTCATCTCCTCCCCTCAGCAGACAACCTGACGGAGGGCAGGAAGTGGGTGCCACCTTATGACTCACTGTCACCCATATGGAGGGGGTCCATGTGCATGCCTGGCACCTGTGCTCCCCAGCAGCAATCTTCATGTTGCAGAGTCTTGTGAAATCTGAATCTGATTCTATCAGAACTGAGAAAAACCCCTGGAGGGGACATACGGGAACCCATGTCTCCCGGCTCCTTGTCGCGTGATGCGTTTTTAGTGGCACTGTGCTCCTTCCTGCTCCTGACTCAGTCTGTCCTCCCCTCCAGGGCTGAGACTAGGATGAGTCTACAGAGGCACTGACCTCAAGTACAACATTCAAGGGACCTCGAACAAGCTCAGTAATCAAGATAAATGACATTTCAATGCAGTATTTTTAAAAAATCAAAATGAATGCAAAACACACACAATAAAATTAAAATTTTAATAAAGACAGGATACAACACTGGACTTGCAGGACTCAGCCTCACTTGCCTTACCCTAACTCCAGCCTTGTTTATCATGGACAGTTTTGCTTTGATTTGATGTAAGTATTAAATCTCTTGGCTGCTGAATTTTTTGGCATATCTGTAAATTCTGCGCCCCAGGCGAGAGCTTCATTGAGCTCACCCTGGCGCTGGCCGCACTGCTGTCGCTTCCCGCTGCGCCCTGCCTCCTGCTCCCTTCAGCTCTCACTAACTGCTGCCTCAGGCAGGGTGGCTCAGCTTCTCTCTTAGCAGGTGCCCGGGGCAGCAGGGGACCCAAAGGGCCCCTCCATGGGCTGTCCTTCCAGGGCGCTTTGCTTCCTCCATTCCATCCCACTGGACTCCGCTTCAGCCGTCAGACACCTCAGAGAGGGCCTGCAGGTTGCCAGGGTAACTGCTGTGGTATTGGAGGACAGAATATGCTGGTCTTGCTCCGCTCCTAGAATCACATCCAGCCAGAGCTGGATGAGTGCAGGCATGCCTGACAGCGTCCCTGACACGCTAATCTAAAACGTCGCTGGACATGCATGGAGGTGGAGGACATTCCATGTACCTACATTCCTCCAGGGAGAGGACAGCATGAGGCTGGAGGAAAACTGTGGTGATCTGTTTGTGACAGGGAGGCGAGACACTGAAGTAGATATGCATGATTGCTATCCAGCCTTCTGCAGAGGGTAGGTCTCATTCGCTGAAGGGCTTCTGTTCTGAGCAGGGTCATCAGTGGGGGCACACCTGTCACCAGAGAACACTGTCTCCCTGTCCTCCCCTTGCTGTGCTCTGCTAGTCTAAAAGGTAAACAGACATTTCAGACAGAGCAATGTCGAAGGGGTGCCTAAGATGCCAAATTGTAGCTGGGACTTGAGACACTGTTGCATCGAGGTCCAGGCCTAGGCCAGTGGGCCCCTCAGCGTCCAGATGCCTCACATGGGGGCTGAGAGTCTCAGGGGACACGCATCGGAAGCACCGCTGCCCTGCCTGTTCTACTCTGTGACCTCCCTTCTGAGCCCCCACTGCAGCACAGAGCCAGCTGCTCACCCAGCCTGGCAGGAGTAAGTCACTCTACTTTCTCACAGACAGGAATACGCGATTCCTCTTCCTCCTATGCACCACTTACTGGGCAAGTGAATTCCCCTCTCTGAGCCCTAGGTTTCCCTTCTATGAAATATCAACAATAGCATCCTTCTTAGAAGGTTGTGCTCCCATTAAATGCACTAATGCGGTTGGGCGTAGTGGCTCCCTCCTGTAATCCCAGCACTTTGCAAGACAGAGGTGGGCGGATCACAAGGTCAGTAGATTGAGACCATCCTGGCCAACAGGGTGAAACCTCGTCTCTACTAAAATACAAAATAATGAGCTGGGTGTGGTGGCGTGTGCCTGTAGTCACAGCTACTTGGGAGGCTGAGGCAGGGGAATCACTTGAACCTGGGAGGTGAGTATGCAGTGAGCTGAGATCACGCCACTGCACTCCAGCCTGGTGACAGAGCAAGACTCTGTCTCAAAAAAAAATAAATAAATACACTAATGCAAAGCACTGTGACAGACTGAAGAGTCATGTTCTGTGGGGCCCTGAAGGACAGAACTAGTACTGAAGGGAAGTGTGTTTGAGCTTTCAGTGAAGCAGCAATGGCCAACTGCAGAGATGGAGGGACTGCTCTGGGAAGAGCAAGCACCCTGATGCTCAGCGTGTGTATGAAGAGGTTTCATAGTCACCATCTAGCGGCTTAGCTTCAAAAGGGCTGCCTTCCCCGCGGAGCTATGACCCTTGAGAGATGCAGTTTATCCAGCCCTGAGGTTCTGTTTCACCATCTTTCCCCGGTTGTCCTCCAGGGTGTCATGGCACAAGCCTCAGCATGGGCCCCATGGTCCAACCTTAAGGTAAGAATGGACCTCCCTGGAGGAAGCTGGTTTCATCTACAGCTGATTAAGTTCACCTTTTTTCCTGGTCCACTTTCCTTAGTTTAACGCTATGACCAACCTGAGAGCTTTGGCAGGAAGGAGACCTGCAGGGAGAATGCTGTGCTTGAGAAAGTGCTGGCCTGAGTCTTGGAGGGAAAGTAGTGGGGCTGGAAGGAGGGAAGGGAGAGACAGAAGGCGATGTCATCAGAGTTAAAGCCAGGGCCTGGTGGTAGATAAGGCTGGACACTTGGCAGGATCATCTGGCAGACTAAAGCAGCTTAGATTCTGTCCTGAGGCAGTGGGGGGATTTCGAAGGGTTTGAGTGGGCTGGGAGGACATGATCTTAGGGAGCTCACTCTGGTGCCAGCTGCAGGATGGATTTGAGAGGAGCAAGTTAGATGTAGACACCCATCATGATGCCAAGATCTGGGCAACAGACAGGGAGGTCTCAGCTCAGAAGTGACCTAGGGAAGGCGAGTGTATAGAATTGAGAGATGCCAAGACGATGGCATCAGAAGTGCTTCATGATTGTCCGGATTGGCGGAGGAAGGTAGACAGGGAAAAGCAGAAAGCTACGATGGTGCCTCAAGGGGCTGAGTGATGTCACTCACAGAGACAGAATGTATAGAGTGAACGGTCAGACTCACAGGAAGTCTAAAACTGCATACCCCAATGTACGGTGCTGTGAGACACCCAGGGTGTCCAGAGAGCAGGTAGGTAGAGTTTACAAGAGGGCTGGGTCCACGATGCCGGCTTGGATATTCTCAAGGTAAGAGTTGTGGGATGCAAAGCCTTGTGAGTGGATGCTATCAACCAGGTGAACTTCAGGTGAAGCAAGGGGACAAGAGGCTGAGGACACAGACAAGCAAATCCTAGAGCTTCCATCAGTCCCTAGAAGGCACGACGTGTGCACCTCCCAGCATACAGCCTGAGCCCTAGCACAGAGCTGGCCACAGAGAGAGCAGCGGTGAATGTGTCCTCTGTGGTTCCTCCAGATGGGGCCTTTGTCCTCAGTGCATTTGGCTCTGCCTGGGTTGCTATAGTAACCCACAGAGGCAGGGAGACTTGGCCTCTGAGTTGCCATGGAAACCAGCAATTGGGTGTCCCTGTGTGGCATGGCCATTGAGACCTTGAGGATTCAGTCTGGTCCTGAAGGGTTTGGGAGGGGAACTGCGACCAGCAGAAGAGTCCATGTCCTGATGAATCGGCGTTGGTGGTTGTTAGTCTGACTGTTGCCACGGTGATGAAGGGAGATACCCAAGTGGGCTTGTGCTGGTTTCAGTCCTGAGGCGAATACAGGGAATTTCAACAGGCTCCAGGTCTTACTGTGCAGCCTGAAGGGGGACCATCCCCCAAACCCACTCCATCTCGCCATGATGGGGGCCAGGACACCTTTGCCTGCTCTCTGGGTTTCTTTCTTTGCCGAGACAGGGATTTTGTTCCCAGGAGGCACTCCCCGGCCCATGGGATCTCAGCATTCAAAGCAGCACAGGAAACCTGGGCCCCTGAAACGGGGCCACCGAAGAGATCGGTAAGCTTTCAACATCCTGCCTTAATCCATGGGCCCCACCCCTGCCTCAGCTCCACCCTCCCACCCTCACTGACCTCACCCCTTTGCTGTTCCAAGTCCTCCCCTTCCCATCGGTGCTGCTCCCCCATCACCACGTGGGGCCACACAGGTCACCCCTCCAAACCCCTCATGCTCCAGACAGGTGATCAGGGAGGCTTCATTACTCCAGGAGCTGCCCAGGACCTTAGGGGTTTCCTCTGCCATGGGAGTAAGGGCCTCTCCCCTGGGCTGCGGGGCTCTGGCAGCTCCACACTCTGGCCCTCTGGCCTCTTCTGGTGGGCTCCTCCTTCCAGCTCCTGCCTGTCCCCCCCACCCCCTAGTGCTTCATTCCCATGGCTCGTCGCCACTGCCCTCGTCTGGACTGCCTGCCTGCCTGCCTGCCATCCGGGGCCCACAGAGTGAGCACTGTGGAAGTCCCTCCACCCCATCCGTCGCGTAACTCACCTACTGAGGCAGCTGAGACCAGGGCCCCGAGGGAGGCCTGAGGGACCAGGTCTGGTCAGGCAGCAGGCAGGGATGATGAGGTGAGGCTGCGAGGGTGTGGGGAGTCACCCCTTCTTTTCCTCTTCAGGAGAACAGCCAGGAGGAAGTACTGGAAGGAAGGAAGGGAGATCGCTCGGTGAGCTGGAGGGGAGGAGGGCGCCAGCCCTGGGAAAGGGCCAACCACAGGAGACTGCCAGGGAGGTGGGAGGAGGACGTGGGTGGCTCCGGGGCCACGGACCCCATGCGCGCCCGGGGGGCGCGTGTGTGACCACTGGGCAAAGCCTGCTCTTACTGTGTGTGACTGCTGCGGCCTTGGTTCATCCTCCTGGGTTCTCCTGTGGTCTTTTTGCCCTGACTCCAGCTGGGCGTTGCTGATGAGCAGCCCCAGAGGCCTGGGCTCTGTTCACCAGCCTGTCCTGGGACTCTCAGCCAGGCCTTCTCCCAAAAGAGGTGTCCTCTGCATGTGGTTGCACCACATGTCCTAGGACCACACAGGGAATCATGGTGGCAGAGCCTCCAGCCCCCTGCCTTCCCGTTGCCCAAACACTCAGAGGTGGAGATGCCCCGCCCCGTCTCGAGGTGGGTCTTGCCTAAGGCTCCTGATCAGGACCTCGTTTATCATTTATGCATATTGGGGTCCCAAGGATATGTTTCTTGGCCCACAGGATGGTCATAAACAACTGCCCCTCGAAGGAGGGGGTGCTGCCTTGTGTACAGATGAGGCAAGATGACAGGACCCTGTCCCCAGCTACAGAATAGCTGCTGAGTGTCCCCAACACCTGGGAAGTCTGCCTGTCCTTCCAAGGGACCAGGCCAGAGAAACCGGGGGCACCTGGGGCTCTGCTTTGCCTCCTCATGGATGTCAGACCCCGGTTTCCGATGGGGTTTGTGATAGTGGTGCCCTAAAAGGGAAGTTCTGTGGAGAGCCAGGAGTCTTGGTGTGGCCTTCGTGGCAGGGGCCCTGCTGCTCTCCTTTCCTACACACGGTCTCAAGCCAGGTTGACATTTTAGCCTAAAGAAAATCTCATGAAGAGAAAGATGGTGGTGTAAGGGAGGGTGTATCACCTGAGCCTACTTCACAGGCTCTTGGGAAGGAGGAGGAGGACCCCAAAGCGATGACTCTGCTGTGATGACTCTTAATGAGGCTTGAGACTTCAGCTCCTTTGGCGTGTGCAGCTGGTGTGTTCTGAGTGATGTTAAGCTGATGACAGCCTCCTTCCTGAACCCACTGTCAAGGCTGCAAGAAGTTTTTGAGATCCCGCAGCCAACCCCTCGTGTAACAGGCAAAACAGGCCTCAGGTTCTGAACCAAGGTCACACTGCAAGTTCGTGGTAGACTCAGAACTAGAACACAGGCCCCCTGCTCGGGGCTCTTTCTCTGCACTGCAGGTGAGGGAGCCAGCGTCACTGCGTGGGAGTCAGGGGGCTTCTCAGGGGTGAGTAGTCCTTTGGCTATGACCTTGCCTTATGTGAATGGAGGCTCTGAGCATAGTGTGGACTGCATATCTACAGCTGATGGCTGCCTGGCAGGGACTCTTGGCCACACTGGGTTTCTGGGCTAGCTCATTTCTGGGATTTGGTACCTCTCTACTTTATGTTGAAAGGCTCTGCCAGTATCCTTTAATATTGTGCACAATATCCCTTAATATTGTGCAGTAAAACTGCACAATTCAAGATGGTGCCCACAAGCCTGATGTTTCCCCCATGGTGACACAGGGCTGTAAGCAGGGAGGTGAGGAACCACGCATCTTTGGGGTTGAGGGCTGACTTACAGGAGCCTATCTCTGTAGGTTTGGAATAGTCATAATTAATGGGAAAGTTAATGGCCTAGCCACTTAGGGCTATATCAAAGCAAGAGAACCTTGGCTTATTGTCTTCGACTTGAAGGATGTCATCTCCCTTTCATCCACCCATTACTTGGCATCTTGGGATTGTTCGAAACTGTTCCACGTTTCATGTACTTCCTGTGCATTCTATGTCCTGAACCTCTACTATGTCTGTTCATAGAGACCTCAGGCCCCTGAGCCTTAGTTTTTCTCCTCACTCTGAATCAACTCTTGTTCCTGTCCTATCTGAGCTCTATTGCCTGTCACTTCGGCTGCCTGCCATTCACCACCTGGCCTCTCGGTCTGCTACCTCCACCTTAGAACATGGTAACTGCCTGCTTTCTTTAGTCCTGGTTTAAGGGGGTGGGGGAATTCCTTCGTGAACTGATATTAGTCCAAATTCAAGGTCGACAGCCTCCAGCAAGCCTCCAGCAATGCCCAGCAGTCCTGTGACCTGCCACAGTTCCTCCACAACTATTTCAAAGCTCTCACATTACCCTTTGCAGAAAGTCATCAGAAAGGTTAAAAAAAAAAAACCTAATTATTGGGACATAATTCATATACCATACAATTTGCCTATTTTTAGTGTATAGTTCAAAGGTTTTAAGTTGCATGACCATCACTGCCATCTATTTTAGAACATTTTCATTACTCCCCACGATGAAAACCCATGCCCATTTGCAGGCTCCCCTTTTCCTACACCCCCCAGCCTTAGGCAACCACTCATCTATGTTCTGTCTCTATAGATTTGCCTATTCTGGGCATTGCATATAAATGTAATCATGTAATATTGGTCTTTTGTAACTGACTTCTTTCCTTAGTATAATATTTTCTAGTTTGATCTATGTCATAGCATTTATCAATACTTCATTTCTTTTTATTGCTGAATAACATTCAGTTGTATGGGTAAACCACATTTTCTTTATCCATTCATCAATTGATGAACATTTGGGTGTTTCCACATTTTAGCTATTATAAATAATGCTGCTATAAACTCCTGTGTCCAAATTTTTATATGAGCATGTATTTTCACTCCTTGGGTATATGCCTAGGATCTGTGTTCAGCCTTTTGAGGAACTGTCAGACTGTTTTCCTAAGTGGTTGCTGCTTTTTACATTCCCACTAGCAGTGTATGAGGGTCTTAGTTTTTTTCACATTCTTGCCAATACATGTTATTATCTGTAACTTTAAGTATAGTCATCTTAGTGAGTGTGAAGTAGTATCTCACTGTGGTTTTGGCTTACATTTCCCTGATGACTAATGATGACTAACAATGTGCTGATGGATCATTTGTATATCTTCCTTGGAAAAATGTCTGTTTATATCTCTTGTCCATTTTTTAAATTGGGTTGCCTTTTTATTATTGAGTTGTAAGGATTCTTTATATATTCTAGATGCAAACAAGATGCTTATGAGATACATGGTTTGCAGATATTTTGTTCTATTCAGTGGTTGTCTTTACTTTCTTTATGATGTCCTTTGCAACAGAAAATATTTTACATTTTTATGAAGTCGAATTTATCTAGTTTCCTTTTGTTGCTTGTGCTTTTGTAAGAAACCGTAAGAGTTCTTACGAAGGTTTTCCTATGTTTTCTTCTAAAAGCGTCATAGTTTCGGCTCCTCTGTTTCGGTCTGTGCTTCATTCTTAGTTAATTTTGTTACTGGTGTGAGGTAGAGGTCCCAGCTCGTTCATTTGAATATGGATATGCTGTTGCCCCAGCACCGTTTGGGGAAAAACCATTTTACTTCCATTGAAGGGTCTTGGTGTCCTGCTGAAAATCAGCTGACTGTAAACGTAGATTTATTTTTAAGCTCTCAGTTCCACTGCATTGGCCTGTATGTCTATCTTGATACCACTACCACATTGCCTTGACTACAGAGCTTTGTGGTCAGTTTTGAGATCAGGGTGAGTTCTCCACCTTTGTTCTTTTTCAAGGTTGTTTGGCTATACTGTATCCCTTAATTTTTTTCTTACAAATTTTAGGATCAGCTTGTCAGTTTGCACAAACAAGCCAGCCAGTATTCTAATGGAGATTGGATTGAATCTGTAGATCAGTTTGAAGAGTATTGCCATCTTAATAATATATAGTCTTCTGATCCATAAACACAGGATATCTTATTTACTATTTAGGTCTTCTTTAATTTCTTTCAAAGAAGTTTGTAGTTTTTGTGTATAATATTGCATGTCTTTTTAAAAGTTGTTTCCTCAATGATTTATTCTTCTTGATTCTTTTGTAAATTGAATTGTTTTCTTAATGCAAGTGTATAGAATTATAACTGATTTTGTGTAATGATCTAGTATCCTACAAACTTGCTGAACTTATTAGTTACAGTTTTTTTAGTGGATAACTTAGATTTTCATTACACAAGATTATGTCTTGTATGAGTAGAGACAGTTTTACGTGTTCCTTTATAATCTGGATGCCCTTTGTTTCATTTTATTGCCTCATCATCTTGGCTAAAGCCCCCAGTACAAGGTTGAATACATTTGTCTAGAATGGCATCTGCCCCCTTTTTCTGGCTGCTCTTAAGATTTTCGTTTTATCATTGGCTTTCAACAATTGATTATACAATGTCTTGGTATGGTTTTCTTCATGTTTCTTTCACTGAATGTCTTTTGAGTTTCTTGGATATGTGGTGTTCATTAAATTTGAAAAAACATGGGGCATTATTTCTTCTAATATTTTTTTCTGCCTTTTCCCCTGAAACTCCAAGTATATGTATGTTAGCTTGCTTAATATTTTTACAGAGTTCACTGATACTCTGGTTTTCATTTTTCAGCATTTTTTCTCTCTATGTTTTATTTTGAAGTATTTCTGCCTATGTATTTGAATTCACGGATCTTTTTTTGCAGTGTCTAATTCCATGAAGCATATTTTTTATTTTAGATACTGTTTGTCTAATCTCTAGAAGCTTGACTTGCATCTTAATTATATCTTTCATTTCTCCTCTCATCATGGTCATATTTTCCTCTACCTTCTTTACATGGAGTAAGTTTATAATAGCTCTTTCAACATTTTTGTCTGCTAATTCTGTCATCTGTGTCACTTCCAGGTATCTTCCTACTTGTACTGTTTTTACTCACAATACTTCTAACAGTAAATGTGTGGTTTCTTTCGACATCAACAACCAATTTGGCAACTCTCTGGATGCCAACCGAGAGTCCTGCAATTTAGTTTAATTCTGGTACTATTATAACTAGAGTTAATGCAGACCCCACAGGTTAAGGGCTCAGTCTCGCAAGACTTCCCCCATTTCATAAGTCCCAGGTTGCCACCTGTCCTTCTGGCCAACTGGCTATAAATTGGGGGTTCCTAGGACCCCTTCTCAGGTATGAACATTTGCTAGAATGGCTCACAGAAATCAGGAAGGCACTTTATTTACTATTTACTGGTTTATTATGAAGGATACAACTCAAGAACAGCCAAATGGAAGAGACACCTAGGGCAAGGCATGCAATGGCCTGGAGCTTCCGTGACTTCTCCAGGTGTCCCACCTCCCCAGCACCCTGATACGTTTACCTGCCGGGAACTCTCCAAACCCTGTCATTTAGGGTTTTATGGAGGTCCCGTTACATAGGCACAATTGAGGAAATCATTGACCATTGGTGAGTGAACTCAATCTCTAGCCCTTCTCCTTTCTTCGGTGGCTTAGGGGTGGGCTGCAAGTTCGAATCCTCTAATCACACGGTTGGTTCCTCTGGCAGCCAGCCCCCATCATTAAGCTATCTAGGAGCCCACTAAGAGTCATCTCATTAAAATAAACTCAGGTATGGTTGAAAGTGGCTTATTGAGAATAGAAAAGATGCTCCTATCATGCAAGAATTTCCAAGAGTTTTAGAAGCTCTGTGTCAAGAACTGAGGACAAAGACCAAATATCTATTTCTTATTGTGTGTGCTAGTGATTGATTTTTCTTCTAGTTATGCATCCTCTTCTCTTCCTTTTTTGAATGCCTGGGTGATTTTTGATTAGATGATAGATGTTTTGGATTTTACAATGTCGGGCTTTGTTTTATCCTTTAAATAGTTAATGTTGGGCTTTGTTCTGACAAACAATTAAGTTGCAGGTTGAGTATCCCGAATATTCAAAACCCGAAATACTCCAAAATCTGAAAGGTTTTGAGAGCCAATGTGATGCGCAAAGGAAGGGCTCATTGGAGCCTTTCGGATCAGGGAAGCTGAGCCAGTAAGTGTAATACAAAGTCCAGAACTTGAAAATGATTTAAAATCCGAAACACTTCTGGTCCCAGGCATTTTGGATAAAGGATATTCAACCTAAATCTGGAATCAGCTGGATCCTTCTGGGGTTTTCTTTTAGGCTTTGTTAGGGAGGTCCAGAGTAGTCCTTAGCCGAGGGCTAAGTTGGCCTCACTATTAAAGAGTGCTCCTCTGAGAACCCCCCCTGATCTGATGTTCTGTGTACTAGGAAGTCTTTCTACTCCGACCTATTGGAACACAGAGTATTCCCAGCCCTCTGTGAGTTTCTGAGATTGCTCTGCTTACTTCTCTCTAGTGGTTCATTCCCCAGCCTTGGGTCCTTTTCTCACATGCATGTGCGGATCAGTGCTCAGCCAGAGATGAGGGAAGGCCTCTACAGGCCTCTGAAGCACATTTGTGCATTCTCTGTCTCCCCTCCCTCCATCCCTCCTTCTCTTTCCCAGTCTTGCTCTCTCACTCTCTAGCTCTTTCTACTGGAAACTCTTTCCAGGGAGTAATCAGGGCACTCGCAGGGCTCACCTTGTTTGCTTTCTTTCCTTCGGATCATTGTCTTGCATTGCCCCTTGTCCAATGTCTGAAATGTTGCTTCATCTATTTCACCCGGTTTTTAATTGTTAAAGCAGAAACATAAACCTAGGCCCTGTTATTCCATTGTGACTGAAGGCAGAAGGCTCTCCTTAGTTTTAGGCTCACCATTTTAAGTGCTTACCGTATATTCCCAACTGGATATCACACAGACCCCTCAAACTCAGTGCATCCAAACTAACATCTTCTCTCACCAACCTGTCCCTCACCTTCTACTTCCTATCTCCTGGGGGAAACCCAGTCCCAAATCTTAAAGGCCACCATGACCTTTTCTTCACCATTCCCTGATATTTAAATAAAATCCTTTCTGTTTCATATTCTTTGTTAGTCCCAAATCTCCGCATCTCTTTCTTTCTCTCTGGCCACCAGATCACCTAGGTCCTCAGATGTTCAGTCTAAGTGACTGTATAGCAGCCTGCAAACTGCCTCTTTGCCTCCAGCCTATCTTACTCCAAGCCATGGGCTACACTGTAGCCAGAGTCATTTTTCCAAAGCACAGCTGGGGTCATATCATCCCCCACTTAATGTTTTTCAATGGATTCTCTAAAGCAGGGGTATCCAATTTTTTTTGACTTCCCTGGACCACATCTGAAGATGCAGAATTGTCTTGGGCCACACGTACAATATACCAGCACTAACAACGGTGGATTCACTTTTTTTAAAATCGCAAAAAATTTCATAATATTTTAAGAAAGTTTACAAATTTGTGTTGGGCCACACTCAAAGCCATCCTGGGCCGCGTGTAGCCTGCAGGCCGCAGGGTGGATAAGCTTGCTCTAAAGCTTTAGCACAGAGCCCCACATTCTTAGTGGAGACAAAAGGCTCTTTACTATCTGGTTCCTGTTACATTCTCCAGCATCTTCTCCTCTTCTGCCTCTCCCCACTGCCAGCTGCACCAACCTCCCAAACTCACGGACTCTTTTCCATTTGTGGGCTTCACCTGTGGCTCCTTCCCTATGTAATGCTCTTCCCTGTCTTCACCTGGTAAACTTCTCATCGGCCATCAAGACTTGTTATCATCTCCTCCAAGAAGCCTACTCAGATGTCCTCAATCACACGCAGTGCTAAACTCTATCACAAATCTTAGTAAATTTACATCAATCATGATTCTATCTGAATCTACTACTGGGCTGTGATTTCCCTGAGGTAACAACACATCTTGCGTGTCTCAGGACCCTTAACAGAGAGCCATGCACAAAGTAGGTCCTCATTGTAAGTGCACTGGATGAAGGAATGGAGGTGTGGAACCATGGCTGGCAGAAATGCGATCCAAGGCCTACTTCCCTCAAGTGGCCTGAAGTCCCAGTAGCAGAGAGGCTGCATGCAGCAGGGCATTCCTCCTAGATTCCAGGGAATGTTGGGCTTGAGGGTTTGTGCTACCTGCCTGCACTACTGCACAGGGGCTAGACTTAAGGACCTTGCTGTTGCTGCAAATGAAACCTCTTGTTTCAAAGGAGCCCTGATGAACCATCCAAACCTGCATGGAGCCTGAGCCCTAGGGAGGGTCCCTGGGGTGACTGGGCTTTAGGTTTCTCAGCCGTGCCATCTCCTGCATGTGGGTTAGAAATTGTACCACAAAGAGCCTGATGCATCATAGGACATTTTTCTTGAAAAGAGATTTTAGAATAGGATGTGATGAAGGTCTTTGATAACTGTGACATGCCACCCTGCAATATAGCTCTGCTAGGAAGGGTCCCATTTGCTCATCCATTTCAATAATTATTTATATCCTTTACTGTCATTTGATTAAAAGCATCATGAAGGCAGAGCCGTGTCTTTTTTTTTTTTTTTCATTATTGTGTCCTCAGCCTACAGTGTATGTACACAGTGAACACTGGATAAATAATTTTCAAATGAATAGTAATAGCCAACATTTGTTGAGGACTTATACCACACAGGATTCTAAGCCATTTACACATGTTAACTCATTTAATAGTCACAGTAACCCTGTGAGGTGAGTACTATTATCATTCTCATTTTGTAGATGAAAAAATAGACACGTAGTGGTTAAGTAAATTGCCTGAGGTCACATAGTTAACACCTGGTGAGGCAAGCTTTCAAAGAGTTCATCAATGAATAAATACGTGAATGAATATTTTAATTTAAAGAGTAAAAGGGACTACAATAGTTGAAGTTGTGTTTTAGATTTTTTTTAAGAGATGAAGTCTTGTTCTGTCACTCAGGCTGGAATGTGGTGATGTGATCATGGCTCACTGCAGCCTAGAACTGGGCTCAAGTGATCCTCCCACCTCAGTCTACTGAGTACCTGGGACTGTGGGAAGATGCCACCAGACCCAGCTAATTTTTTTTGTTTTCTTTTTCATGGACACAGGACCTCATTATGTTGCCCAGGCCAGTCTGGAACTCCTGGCCTCAAGCAATCCCCACAACTTGGCCTCCTAAAGTGCTGGGATTACAGGCGTGAGCCACCATGACTGGCTGAACACTGTATTTTTTAAGACAAGCATCAGAGCATTAGACTTTCCATAATTTGGACTGTTTATACTCAGTATCAATATATTTCTCTATATAATATGTAATGTTATATAATTATATATAAGATTAAATATAATGTGCAATTAAGTATGGTAATATTATATATAGCACATATCATTATGACATTACTGCATGCCAGGCTCTGTATTATTTTACATACCTTATCATATTTAATCATAATTCCATCAAAGAGATATGAGAATCCCTGTGAATTCCCATGGTATAGCTAAGGCTCAGAGTGGTTAACCTCAAAGAGAGCTTCCTGCAGAGCAGGGTTTGAACCCAAGTCTATTTGACTCCATATTTGTGCTCTTACCCACTTTGTCATCCTCTCTTTTCTCTAGTCTGCCCAAAGCATAGACTACCTTGGGCTTTCCAAATTCTTGCCCTTCTAGGAAGCTACCAAACCCTATGGTATAGTCTTCATTTCACAGCCCAACCCAAGGGGGACTTTCAGTGCCCCAGGCAGGTTTTCCCAGCCCCTATCCAGCAGGAAGAGCTGAGGCTTCCACAGCTCAGACCCTGTGGTGTGTAGTCCTGGTATTTTAGAACTTAAAGGGTGGCATATTGGAGGTCATCCTAAACCAACTAAGTCAGAGTCACTGGGAGTAGGGCCCAAGAATCTGAATTTTAAATAGCTCTCCAGTTGATTCTGATGTCCAGGCAGATTTGAGAACCACTGGCTGAGGCCCAGGAAAGAACAATGGATACTTCTCAGGAAAAGAAGTAGTGGCTTCTTGCCCAGACCACCTTCATAGCACCTTTTAGAACCATGGTGCATTGTGTGTGTGTGTGTGTATCACATTAATTTTTTAAAAACTGCATATTCATTGTAGTAAATTTGGAATATATAAAACAATATAAGAAATAAGATGACGTATGGTCCCAACACCCAGAGGTAATTCCTGTTGACATTTTGCTTAATTTTCATCTTTAAATTTTTGATTGAAGTATATATAGTATACATAGAAATACACAAATTATAAGTGGACAGCTTATGATGAATTTGCACAGCTGAACACAATCATGTTAACACTACCCAGACCAAGAAACACAACATTGCTTGCACCCTAGAGGCCAATGTTGAGTCCTCTTCTGATAAATGCACCTTCCCAAAGCAGTGATCCTGACTCTTAACATCATAGATTAATTTTGACTGTGTTTGATATTTATATAAGTGGGATAATTTATGATCTACTCTTCGAGTCTGGTTTATTTTGTTCAATATTAATTTGCAAGGTACATGTATGTCAGGCATGTAGTTATATAGTAGTTTATTTATTGCTGTATAGTATTCCATTGTGTGACTGTTGCAGTTTGTATATGCATTCTGCTGTTGATGGGCATTTGGGAAGTTTAAAGTATTTGGCAATTACGAATAGTGCTGCTATGAACATTCTTGTACATATCTTTTGGTGCATGTGTGTATGTGTTTCCATGGGGTATGTACCTAGGAGTGGAACTGCTGAATCTATGTTCCATTCTAGTGGTTGCTGCCAAAGTTTTCCAAAATGGTTGTACCAGTAACTTTCACCAGCAACGTATGAATCTAGTTGTCCCATAGCCTCACCAACACTTGGTCTCCTCTGTCTTTTTATTTTAGCTGTTCTGGAGAGTGTGTTGTGTATGGTCTTGCATTTTCACTTTACATTTTCCTGGTGAATAACGATGTTGAGCATCTTTTCATTCATGTACTTCTTTTTAATCTTTTACTTATCCACCCACTCTTGGTAACCCTTAATTCGTTTTTTAAAAAAGTAAATAAGGCCGAAAAACTTTCCATAAATAAAATGTCCTGGTTAAAGTACTATTTTATTTTCCCCTTCAGTGAAGTCTGTCATCTTAAAAATGAGTAGCATCAGGCCGGGAGTGATGGCTCACGCTTGTAATCCCAGCACTTTGGAAGGCCAGGGTGGGTGGATCACTAGATCTGGAGATCCAGTCCATCCTGGCTAACATGGTAAAACCCCATCTCTACTAAAAATACAAAAAAAAATTAGCTGGGCATGGTGGCGCATGCCTGTAATCCCAGCTACTTGAGAGGCTGAGGCAGGAGAATCACTTGAACCCGGGAGGTGGAGGTTGCAGTGAGCTGATATCACACCGCTGCACTCCACCCTGGGCAACAGAGCGAGACTCCATTTCAAATAAGAATAATAGTAATAATAAGTAGCATCTAACTAGAAGACCTTAAAGAAAATGTGTTTCTGCTGTCCTGTCTCTTAGCTCTTTCTTCCTATGCTTTCGACAACCTCTTAACTTTTACTGGTTCCACAATAAAATTGCATCCTTTTGGGGGATGTGATCTCATGAGACAGTTGCGCACGTATTCTCCAGACAGAGACCAGTGGGACCATTAGTACAGAGGGAAAGCTTAAACTCAAGGTGAGACAGGAAACTTTCAAGTATCTAATACCCAGGACTAGTCTAGTCAGGAGGGGAGCCCAGGGAGTGGAGTTGGGAGCGTCTAAGAGTGGATGCTGAAAATGAAGTTGTTTTTTATTTGTTTTGTGTTTTGCTGTTTGTTACTTAAAAAAAAAAAATGGGCTTAAATTCTTAGGTGCCACTTTGAAGAGAATCTGAGGTGTTACAAGAAAAAAATATGCAGTATGAGTTAGTTCACAAGTGGCAATTATGGATGTTTGTGTGTGCCTGTATCCAAACAAAGCTGTGTAAACTGTTTTGTCATCTAAATTTTTCATGTAACATACTTCCCCATATTGTTAAATATTATTGAACAAATAT
Organism: Cheracebus regulus; assembly: GCA_963574635.1. NCBI lineage: Eukaryota > Metazoa > Chordata > Mammalia > Primates > Pitheciidae > Cheracebus > Cheracebus regulus. The sequence continues at coordinate 22,065 of CAUYQU010069790.1, forward strand.
TGTTTTTAATGGCTATATAATAGCTCTTTTATGGATCCGTTGAAATTTAATCATTCCTTTATTTTGGTTATTTCCATAATTTCTAAATTCTCAATGATGAATGTATTTGTACATAAACCTCTATACTCTTATGATTGTTTTCTTAGAATAGCTTCAGAGAAATGAAATTAATGGCTCAAAAAGAATGAATCTCTTTAAAGTTCTTTGATATGTTCATATTATCACATTTCTTTCCAGAAAGGCTATCAATCCACTCTGTCCCCAGCAGCATCTGAAAGGCCACCCTCACTGCATATTTGCCAGCCTGGCACTCAAATTACAGTGTCTCTTGCCATATAGAAGATGGTGATTTTTACCTAATAAATTTTTGTGGTTTCTGGATTTAGGAACATGCTTAGAAAAGCTCCCCACTCCCTGCACATGACTAGAATAATACTCTCTAACATTTTCTACTTAAAGTTTTCTTTTCTTTTTTTTTCTGTGATGACTCCAGGCTGGAGTGCAGTGGCACAGTCTCGGCTCACTGCAACCTCCTCCTCCTGGGTTCAAGCGATTCTCCTGCCTCAGCCTCCTGAGTAGCTGGGATGACAGGTGCCTGCCATCACACCCAGCTAATTTTTGCATTTTTAGTAGAGACTGTTTCACCATGCTGGCCAGGCTGATCTTGAACTCTTGACCTTGTAATACACCTGCCTCAGCCCCCCGGAAGTGCTGGGATTACAGGCGTGAGCTGCTGCACCTGGCCTCATTTTCTTTTTTATGATAAATCTTTACTCCTCTGTTATTTGTTTTTGTATGTGATATAAAATAGGGATATAACTTTATTTGCCCCAATAGAGATATAACTTTATTTACATTGTCCCAAATGGATATCTCTAAGCCACTTGCTAAATAATTCAATGTTTCTTCAATGTTTTGAAAGGGCATCTTTATTGTAAACCAATTTCCTCTATAGACATGGAATTATTTCTGTACAACATTGGTCCATTGGTCATTCTCACATCAACACAACTGTTTTTGGTACAGATTCCTAATACAGATGAATTATTGCAGATTCATAGCACAGTTTGATAACTGGCATGGCAAATGCCCCCTCATTCTTTTACTCTTACAGAATTGTCTTGGCTAACTTGGAAAATTGGCTTATTTTTCCAGATGAATTTTGGAATAAATTTGTCCAGTTGAAAAAATATTCTGTATTTGTGATTACAATGGGATCACACCTGTCAATTTATTTGACAAATTGCAGTTTCCTACAGGAACTGAGGATGCATCTCCTTTTATCAAGGATGTTAATATAAGTAAAAATTTATAGTTTGTTTTATTATGAATAGAATTGCAGTTTGTTTTCACATATGTCCAAGACATTTCTTATGAAGTTTCCCTAGATAGGTTATTTTTTCTATTGCTTGTGTGAATAGGACTTTTTAAATTATATTTTTAAATTGGATGTTTCTGATATTTAGAAAAACCATTTATTTATGAATAGTTATTGTGTCTTAATGCCACTGACCTATTCATTAGTTCTAATAGTTTTCCAGTTATTTTTCTTATGTTTTGCTAGGTAGACAGTTGGATAAGCAAATAATGATCAGTTTATCTTTATCTTCTTTCCTAATAATTATGTTAAAAATTAATTATTGCATTGGCTAGAGCTTATAAAACAATGTTTAGGCTGGGTACAGTGGCTCATGCCTGTAATCCCAGCACTTTGGGAGGCTAAGGTGAGCAGATCACTAGGTCAGGAGTTAAGAGACCAACCTGACCAACATGGTGAAACCCCATCGCCACTAAAAATACAATAATTAGCCGGGCGTGGTGGCATGGGCCTGTAATCCCAGCTACTCAGGAGGCTGAGGCAGGAAAACTGCTTGAATCTGGGAGGCGGAAGTTGCAGTGAGCTGAGATCAAGCCATTGTACTCCAGGATGGGTGACAGAGCGAGACTCTATCTTAAAAAAAAAAAAAAAAAAAAAAAGTTCAGTTATATTCTTTATCCTGTCAATTATACTTCTGTTCTTAGTTTACTGATAAATTTCTATTAACCAGAAATGAGTGCTGACTTTTATCCAAGACCTTTTTGGTATCTGTTACCTAATGATAAATATCATTAGGCTTATTAATGTGATATATTATATAAACAGTGTTACTCATATATAAACCATCTTTCCAGTTCTGGAAATGGAATGAGCTCTATATGGTGTATGTTACATTTTTCTTTCTCTCTCTCTTTTTTTTTAATAAGAGAAAAAGAAAGAAAAAGTGGGAGAGAGAACAGAATTCTTGCTCTATTGCCCAGGCTGGAATGCAATCTTAAAAAGGTATCAAAAACCTCTTTTATGCCGTCAATTATACTTAACAACAGTGACAGAAAGGAATACAGGAAGAAAAT
>CAUYQU010069792.1:0-44076 GCA_963574635.1 Cheracebus regulus
GCCTGCCGAGGGCTCCTTGCTGCAGGCCAACTGCTCCTGGCCAGGGCCCAGGGTCTCTGAAGAAAAGAAACCTCTGAGCTCTGGTTTCTCAGCGGCCAAGGGGGCGCCTGCCTCGTGCTCAGCTCCCAGCGGCCAGGGCTGGGTGGGCAAGTCTGGGACATGGGAGCACTGAGCCCTCAGTATATGAAGGGGACACTGACATCTGGTGAATCCAGAGCCCTAATATCCCTGTCCTCCAGATCAGGATGCTTAAACTCATTGAACCTCCCTTTTCAACCAGATGCACGTGTGGAAAAGGCCTCTGTCCCCAGGAATCTGCAGCTAGCCTGGCCAGCTGAGCCAGCCAAGGCAGAGGAGTCCCCCCACTCTCCTTCCACCTCCTGTGGACCACTTGGCTCCACAGTTAGCCCTGGGAGGAGGTGCCGCCTTGGCCCCTGCCCTGCCGAGAAGTTGGCTCACAGCCCCCTTTGGCCTGGCCTTCCTCTACTAGCTCGGTCCTTTGGGGGCCTCACTCACTTCCCATGGACGGCTTGGCTTCACCCTGGACCTCCCTGCTAGGCAATCTGCGGGCCTGCTGCTGACCTGCCCCCAGGAGGGAGCTGCCTCTAGCCTGCAGGTGCCCCCGGCACAGCGGGCATGACCATGGCTCTCCTGTGCCCCGGCTACCTCATCTGCCCGTCCTGGGCCAAGGGGAGAATGAGAGACTGGAGCTGGGGAGCCAGACTGTGGGGGGTGGCAGGGACCCAGAGAGGAGAGGGGACCTCCCCATGCCCAGACCCCCACCTTCCTCCCCAGCCCCTTCTCACCCACCTTCACACTCCAGCTCTTTCTCCTCCCTTGGCTCTGCCAGGGGCTATCTCACCCCCTGGACTGCTGACCTGCCAGGCAGTGGCCGCTTTGCAAGTGGCTTCTGGGCTAATGCCCAGAGGGGTGGCGCAAGAAGACTGACCATGAGGAAGAGACTTGGCTGCAGGGCAGTGAGCGGAAGGCCCTTTCCCCCACGTCCACCGTCTATCCTTCAAAGAGGGGGAGGGCATACCAGCCATGCCTCAACAACAGCCATCCATTTCAGAGGCTGCCCAGGCCACCCTTTGCTCCCCGCAGGAAATACTGGACCTTTTCATTCATTCATTCATTCAATACATATTGAAGCACCTGTGATGTGCCAATGTGCTGGGCTAGGTGCCGGTGATAGAAGAGTGAACTCAACCAAATGGCTGTCTTCATGACACTGCCATCCTAGCTGGGGAGCCAGAAGGTTACCCAAATGAAGGTCAAGTTATTCTAAGCCAGGGTGCACCTGGGCCCGGACATCCTCTGAGCCCCTCAGAACAAGCATGGCTGTGGCAGGTCTCTGACTTGACAACCTCCTGTCCTCTGGTATCTGGGGTGCCCTGGGTGGCAGTGCCTGTGGCCACTGGGCTTCATGCTGATCCTGGGCTCCCTCAGCCTGGGAAGTGCTGGGGCTCTGGCCAGCCTGCAGCCTTCAGTGGGGTGGGTCTGCCCAAGAGAACCTCTGGCCCGCAGTCCACAGGCTCCACGTCTCCACGTGGCCTTCCCTTCCCTCCTTCCTTGCAGTTAACCCACAGTTGGTGTCACCTGGCTGCACCTTCATTCCTCTGTCCGCAGTGGCAGCGGCTGTAAATGGGCTGCTGAGCCATCCCAGTCCCTCCTGCCCCTCCCGCTTACGTGAAGCCAGAGGTTATGGAGCTGAAGCCCCAGGCCCTGGAGGAGGGTCATAGGAGAGACAAGGGAACGTCCCAGAGGGGGTAAAGGAGGAGGGGGTGACACCAGGTGGGAGCGGGTGACTGTCAAGTGGGACCAGGCTTTCCAGAAGTCTGGCTAGGAGGTGCAGGCCTGTCCCTCCCCCATCTTGGCTGTGTCCCCAGACTTCCTTCCGGTGGCCCAGTCCGGCCTGGCTCTTGCAGTCGGTGAGTTCCTCCTGAGCCAGTTCTGACGGGGACCTGTCCTTCAGGTCAGGGGGTGTTCCTCGTGGCATGGTTCTGTGGGGTCCAGTCTGCCCAGCCAAGGGCCCTGGGGCTTGGCCTTGGTTGGCCACCCTCGATCCACAGACCCCATCACTCATGTGCTTCAGGGGGCTTTTTCTCACCAAATGAGTGTCCTGTGGCTGCCATGAGAATGACCATGGACCCGGGGGCTTCAGACACAGCAATCTATTCCTTCACGGCTCTGGAAGCTACAAGATCTAGGTGTGCGCAAGGCTGAGTCTCTAGGGGGAACCCTTCCCGCTTCTTCCAGCTCCCCGGGGCCCCAATTTCTGCCTCCATCTCCACATGGCCTTCTCCTCTCTCTTCTGTGTCTCGGAAGGGTGCCTGTCATTGGATTCACCCCCTTCATCATGCAGGATGAGCTTATCTCGAGAGCCTTACTGTCACCACATCTCCAGCGACCGTGTTTCCTAATGGGGTCCCGCTCACAGGCTCCAGAACGTGGACACATCTTTTGGGGAGCAGCACAGCCTGACAGGCACCCCGTTTCTGAGGACAGCAGCCTGTAGGTGCTGACGGGGCGGCTGCTTTCCACTGAAGTGTGAAAGGGCTGAGCCCTGCAGTGGAGACCCCCCTCCCCCAGCCCAGCCACCGAAGTCACACGCTCTGTCGCCCTTGCCTGCTTTGGCTCTGGAGACCTAAGGGCCCTTCTGGGGGCCCGGATGTGTCAGTGGCTGGGCTCTGGTGCAGGTAGGTGCGACTGAGAGGAGTGGGCATTGGAGAGGCCAAGTCCGTGACCTAACCTAGCCAGAGGGGAGGGGAGGTGTCCTTGCAGAGGGCCCGACCTCGGGAGGGCGCAAACACAGGGGCAAGGACAGGCCATCTGGAGGCTGGCAGGAAGGAGAGCTGTGGGGCCAGCAGGTCCAGTGGTGTCAGTCAGGGAACTCTAGGGCCTGACGGATGGGGGGCAGGAGTGTACCAAGCCCAGGGTCTGGCCACTTCTTGGGGGCCTCCTCCAAGGCTTCCCTCTGCCCCATCCCCCAAACCTTTGCTGTTCTATCCCTTCCTATCCCCGTGCTGGGAAATTATGCGGCCACATAAATGTCATTCACAGTGGAGCCATAGAAACTGCATTTTGTTTTCCCAGGAGTTAATCATTGTCCTTTGGGTTGCTGTTTGCACGTATCACGGACTCAACCCTAGACCCCATCTGTGTGTGGAAATGTTCTCTCAAGATGTCCAAACATAGCCAGTGTTGGAGTGATTTCGTCCTGCAGAAATGCTCTCACAGCAGAGCCCCCCACGCCCCCAGGCTGTCTGCCTTGCCCCTGCCCCTGGGCGAAGCTGGCATCCTGGGTCTCCCTCTGCTCTTCCTCCTCCTATGTTGCAGCGTTCAGTTTATGGTCATTTTTCCTTTAAAAATAATGTACTGCTTGTGTAAAGTTAAAAACACACATTGAGAAAGAGCTAGACAGGATCTCAGTAGCCTTGACTGTTCCGCGTGACCTTGAGCAATCATCTCCCCTTGCGGGATCTCGCTGGCATTATCTCTGGAAGGACAGAGCTGGACTGCAGTTACTCATTAATACTTCACTTATTCATTCAACAGACATTGGTTTAGTGGTGAGTCTTAAGAAAACGGGTTATCATGGAAAAGTTCAAACATAAACAAAAAGAGAGTTCATGAAACCCTGAGGATCCATCAGCTGACATCAATATTTCGGCCATGTTTTTCATTTGTAGTTTTTTTTTCCCTGGAATATTTTTCAACATGTTCTTTTCAAACCATTAGATTCACAAGGTGAGAAGTGCCTCGGAGGCTGTGGCCCCTCCCCACAGGTCCCTCAGACACTGGCGACTTGAACACCTGAGGCACAACTGGAGCCTGGATGTGACGTCAATGCTCAGGTATCTCCTGTGTGCATGCACTGGTGTATGTGTGTGCGCATCTCTATGCAACTTCATCACTGTGTAGATTCATGTAACTGCCAGTGCAATCAAATTACAGAACGGTTTCCTCGCCACAAAGCTCCCTGTGCTACCCCTTTATAGATGTGTGTTTTTGTAAGAAACTGCCAACTGCTTTTCTGAGTGGCTGCCCCGTCTGACATATCCACCAGCAATGGGTGAGTGCTGGTTTCTCCACACCCACTCTGGCATCTGCTACTGTTTATTTCAGCCATGGGATAGGTGTGCGATGCTACTGCACTGTGGTTTTGGTTTGTGTGTCCCTAACGGCTGGTGACACTGAGCCCCTTTGCATGTACCTCTTGATGACGGTAAGACTGATCAGGAGATTCAGGTGATGTTGGCCTGATCTGGCCTTTACAGAATTCTCTAGTGTCCTTTTGCCCATTAGTTTTAGCACCTAGTTCCATCATTTAGGGTTAAAAAATGGTGATTTTTTGATTCTATAATGCTTCCTGCATTTCCTAGTTGGAATTCTGTTATAAAAGACCTTTCCCTCATTGACTGTTTGATCACCATGCAAAACAGGTGAGTCAGGAAAAGCCGGATAGCCATGTGAGTCTTCTTTCTGTGTATCACCCTTCAGAGTCACAAGCCAGTCCCCAACAACTTCAGCAAGTGACCCATCGTTAAGCATATTCTGACTCTGGGCCAGGTGTGGTGGCTCATGCCTATAATCCCAGCACTTTGGGAGGCCAAGGCGGGCAGATCACCTGAGGTCAGGAGTTTGACACCATCCTGACCAACATGGTGAAACCCCGTCTCTACTAAAAACACAAAAAAATTAGCTGGGCATGGTGGCGAAAGCCTGTAATCCCAGCTACTCAGGAAGCTGAGGCAGGAGAATTGGCTGAATCCGGGAGGCGGAGGTTGCAGTGAGCCGAGACTGTGCCATTGTAATCCAGCCTGGGAGACAGTTTGTGCATTTGTGCAAAAAAAAAAAAAAAAAAAAAAAAAAAAAAAAATTCTGACTCTGGCATATGTCACGTGCTTTACTCCACGGCCAGTGGGGGTGACTTGCTCATCTTCTCTCTACTTTAGACATGCATATACACATCACTCCAAGGAACCCCAGTTCCTTTTAGGGGGAAATGTATTCAGAGAGACGACACCTAGGCATTACGGAATACCATTACAGATTTCTTTGCAATTCTCTTCATTCTTATCCCATTAGGGGCTGGGCGTGGTGGCTCATGCCTGCAATCCCAGCACTTTGGGAGGCCGAGGCAAAAGGATCACTTGAGCGCAGGAGTTAAAGACCAGCCTGGGCAACAGGGTGAGGCCCCATCTCTCCAAAAAATTCAACAAAAAATTAGCTGCTGTGGTGGTGTGCACGTGTAGTCCCAGCTACTCAGAAGGTTGAGACGAGAGGATCACTTGAGCCCAGGAGATCAAGGCTGCAGTGAGCTGCGATCACACCACTGCACTCCAGCCTGTGTGACAAAACAAGACCCTGTTTCAAAAACCCACATATATCCCACTAGGTGTGTACAATGAAAATACTGTGTTTCTTTTCTTTTTTTTTTTGAGATGGAGTCTTTCTCTGTTGCCCAGGCTGGAGCACAGTGGCACAATTTTGGTTCACCACAGCCTCCGCCTCCCAAGTTCAGGTGATTCTCATGCCTCAGTCTCCCGAGTAGCTGGGATTACAGGCACGCACCACCGCATCCGGCTGATTTTTGTATTTTTAGTAGAGATGGGGTTTCACCATGTTTGTCAGGCTGTTTTTGAACTCTTGACCTCAAGTAATTTATCGCCTCAACCTCACAAAGTGCTAGGATTATAGGCTTGAGCCACCGCTCTCGGCCAACCAAAATATTGTGTTTTCAAGATACTTGAAATACTTCTATATATGATTATGTCATCAACTTTTATGTGGTTCGGTTCATCTGTTTCTGTTGGTTTTGATTCTTAGGGATGGCAGTGATCTTTCTTTTCGATTTTTTTATATCATGGAAAACATTTTTCATTAAACAATATATGTGCATTCATATCCCCCATTTTAATACAAAAATGGCATGTTTCCGTGTGCCTCACTTTTGGGTGTATCTTGGTATGCTGGAGGTGCCCCGGGCCCCACGCTGGCTCTAGGTGCATAGTATTCTAACACGCAGGTCAGGCCTAGCTTGTACAAACAGGCTCAGCTGATGGATGGCGGCAGCGTTTCCAGTACTTTGATATTGCAAATAATCACCTTTACTTGTCAAGTCTGTAAGATTCCTTCCCTCCCTCCCTCTCCCCCATTTGTACGCATTTTTTTGGTTGTCTGTGTAACTGAACCTCAACCTAATTGATAGAGGAGAGAATCAAACAGATGTGGTCTTGTTATTATCAAGTGGGGGATAGTCATTTAATGACACACGTAATAAATAAATGTGTAATTATTGTTGCAAAAATATCTATGAAACAAAAATACAAGGCCACCCCGTCAACAAAAAAACCGACTGACAGAGAGAGAGAGAGAGAGAGAGCGCGGTTCATCTTTGGTGAATGTATCAATTTTTCCAATGAGAAAGCCAAGAAAGGAGCTGTTTTATGTGAGCATGCATGTCAGTTTTGTGACATTTCAAAAGGTAAAAGCTGATTTCTGTTTTCATTACAATTATAGACTAGGTGCTCTGCGTGACCCTTCTGATGAAAACAACTAAATATCTAATAAAAATAAAAATATTTTAAAATCATCTCTATTTTTTTGAGACAGAGTCTGGCTCTGTTGCGGAGGCTGGAGTGCAGTGGCATGATCTTGGCTCTTGCAGCCTTGACCTCCTGGGCTCAAGCAGTCCTCCCACCTCAGCCTTCTGAGTAGCTGATACTACAGGTATGACCACGCCTGGCTAATTTTCTATAGAGATAGGGATCTCACTCTGTTGCCTAGGCTGGTCTTGAATTCCTGGGCTCAAGTGATCCTCCTGCTTCAGCCTCCTAACATGCTGGGATTATAGGCATGAGCCACCATACCCAGCCTTAAAATCATTTTTTAAAATGCACCAATGATAAGGTATAGAAGTAAGAAATTCCCAGTGTCCAAAAAATAAGTCAAAGCTGGAACTCCAAGAGGTAACCAGAACAGTGAGGCTGTCACCTTTGGGCATTTGCAGACCCTGGTGACTTTGGGCTTCAGTTTTCATGGCCTCATGAATTGTGGGGACAGATGACAAAGCCTTGGATTTGCAAAATGAGAAGTCTAATAGGAACTCCTTCCACCACCATCTGCTTGAAGGTGGGACCGTAAAAGGTATTGCCACCATCATCAGGATGAACTGGAAATGTTGACCACGACCTCTTCATCAAATCCCTCATTTCCAAGCCTGGCATGAGGGGGAGGGGAAAATATCTCCTCTTGAGTATTTGTACTCACAAGCCAGCACTATGGGACCCAAATAGGCCGTAAACTCCTCAAACTGAGAATTTGGTTTAAAATACTTCTGGGCTAGGTGCGGTGCCTGTAATCTCACCACTTTAGGGGGCCAAGATGGGAGGATCACTAGAGCTCAGGAGTTAAAGACCAGCCTGGACAATATAGAGAGACCGTCATTTCCACAAAAAATACAAAACAAATTAGCTGGGTGTGATGGCATCTGTGGTCCCAGCTACTCTGGAGGCTGAGGCAGGAGCATTGCTGGAGCTCCGGAGTTGGAGGCTGTAGTGAACCATGATCACACCACCGCACTCCAGCCTAGGTGACAGAGTGAGACTGTTTAAAAAAAAAAAAAAAGGGGGTTCTGGGTTAGAGTGCCCAAACTATCAGAACACAATGCACATCCTCTCTGGAGGGACCCACCATCAACCAGGTCTCAAGGTATTCCCACTGTGAAGATCTGAGAAGGAAAATATCCAGTCAAAAAATCCAAACACACAAGTAAAAAAGGAAACCACTCCATGAGTGAGTGCCAGCAGAGCACAGCTCCCACAGCCAATGCTGAGATTATCAGCTACAGAGCATCGCGTCAGTGTGCTTAACACATTAAGAGAAATTGAAGAGGGGTTAAATATCAAAAAGGGCAGTGTTCTATGAAAACAGCCAGGGATATATTAAAATGAACCAAATTATACTTTTAAAAGTGGAAAATATGGTAATTGAATTGAAGAATTCAGTGAAGGACTTCTGCTTGTGATAATGATAAATTAGTGAATTTGTGCCTCCTTCCTACTGAGGGCAATTAGAAAAGCTGGAAAAATGTAAAAGTCATCTGCTTGAAGCATCATAGAGCCAGAGGATGAAGACCTTCCAGGGCAGGATGCGAGGGAGGCGAGGCCAGTGTCTGCAGCTGCTCACACCCGGAGGGTGACTGGAGATTGAGAACAGGGGGAGTACTGTTCTCCAGAACTCTTGACGGCTCCTGGGGCTAGCAGGACAGGCACGAGAACCAGGACCTGCTAATGGAGCACCCTGGCACATCTCTCTTATTTTGGTGGTGACCTTGTAGGGCTGTTCCCTAGGAGTAAAGGTGATCCAGCGATAGAAAGAGTCTCCTAGTACTTTTAGCTAGCTTTTTAGCCTCTCAATACTCAAAAAGGGATTAGGGTGACTAACAGATTGCTGGCATCCTCAGAGGCTGGCGCAGCCAAGTGGCATCTTCTCTGGAGGAAGATGACATTGTCCTCATCCTGAAGTTATCACTATAGAAATGTTTGCAATTGAAATGTTCAGCAAACAATAAAAATAACTAGGCATGTGAAGAGAGAAGGCAATATGAATGAGAGCAGCGGAAATAGCAGACAGTAGAAAAAGACCGATAGTGGAATTATCAAATACAAACTTTATGATAACCTACGGGAATCAAGACTGCATGGCATTGACATAGGAAAAGGCTCACAGATCAATGGAATAGAATTGGAGAGTCCAGAAAAAAACCCACATATCAATGGTCAATTGATTTCTGCCAAGCATACCAAGACCATTCAATGGGAGAAAGAATCATCTCTTTAACAAATGGCAACTGAACATCCACATGCCAAAGCTGAACTTCAACCTCACACCAAACAGAAACACTCACTCAAAATGGATCAAAGGCCCACCTGTAAGCACCAAAACTATGAAATTCTTAGAAGAAAACGTAGGTGTAAATCTTCATGACCTTTGATCAGGCAATAGTTTCTTTTTTCTTCTCTTTTCTTTTTTTCTGAGACAGAGTCTCACCCTGTAACCCAGGCTGAGTGCAATGACGCGATCTCGGCTCACTGCAACCTCCACCTCCCAGTTCAAGCAATTCAACTGCCTCAGCCTCCCAAGTAGCTGGGATTATAGGCATGCGCCACCATGCCCGGCTAATTTTTTGTACCTTTAGTAGAAACTTGGTTTCACTACGTTGGCCAGGCTGGTCTCGAGCCCCTGACCTCATGATCGCCCTGCATTGGCCTCCCAAAGTGCCGTGATTACAGGAGTGAGCTACAGTGCCGGCCCAGGCAATAGTTTCTTATACATGATATCCAAAGCCCAAGAGACAAAAGATAATCTAGATAGATTGGACTTCATCAAAATTGAACAGTTCTGTGCTGCAAATGTTACTACCAAGAAAGTGAAAAGACAGCCAGGTGCGGTGGCTCAGGCCTGTAATCCCAGCACTTTGGGAGGCTGAGTCGGGTGGATCATGAAGTCAGGAGGTCGAGAACATCCTGGCCATGGTGAAACCCCACCTCCACTAAAATACAAAAAATTAGCTGGGCGTGGTGGCACATGCCTGTAGTCCCAGCTACTCAGAAGGCTGAGACAGCAGAATTGTTTGAATCCCAGAGATGGAGGTTGCAGTGAGCCGAGATCGAGCCACTGCACTCCAGCCTGGTGAAAGAGCAACACATCATCTCAAAAAAAAAGAAAGTGAAAAGACAACTCACAAATGAGACAGAACATCTGCAAATTATATGTCAGATAAAGGACTTGTATCTAGAATATATAAAGAACCTCACAAAATCCCACAATAAAAACACAAATGACCCAAGTTTTATAGTGAATGAAGGATCTGAATAGATATTTCTCCAAATAAGATGTGTGAGAGGCCAACGAGCTTAACATCACAAGTCATCAGAGAAATGCAAATCAAAGCCACACGAGACACCGCTTCACACTAAGACGGCTCTAATCAAAACGATAGACACCTACAAGTGTTTGCTGGCCACAGTGGCTCATATCTGCAATCCTAGACTTTGGGAGGCTAAGGTGGGCAGATCCCTGAGCCCAGGAGTTCAAGATTAGCCTGGGCAAATGGTGAAACCCCATTTCTACAAAAAATACAATAAAATTTAGCCAGGTGTTATGGTGCATGCCTGTGGTCCCAGCTACTCTGGAGGCTGAGACGGGAGGAACATGAGCCCAGGAGGTGTAGGCTGCAGTGTGCTATGGTCACTCCACTGTGCTACAGCCTGGGCAACATAGTGAGACCCTGTCTCTATACAAAGTTAAAAAAATTAGCCAGTCATGTAGTTGTGCATCTGTGTTCCCAGTTATTGGGGAGGCTAAGGTGGGAGGATTGCTTGAGCTTGGGAGGTTGAGACTTCAGTGAGCTATGATCACACCACTGCACTCCAGCTCGGGTGACATAGCAGGACCCTGTCTCAACAACAACAAAAACGCTATTATCTACAGACCTTAGAATTTGCTAATTGTGCCAATAATATCCTTTCTATAGTGTTATTTCCAGAAAAGAAGCGCCTCTGAGCACACATTCCATGCAGCTGACCCAGCTTTTCAGAGTCCTGAAGTCTGGAGCAGCTCTTTGTTCTTCATGGTTTTTGACACTACAGTTTTCAAGAGCATGGGCCAGTTATTTTGCAGGATTTCTGTGTGTCGGAGCTTGGTTGATGCTTCCTCATGATTCCATCCAGGTTTTGTACTTTGCATGCGAATAGCTCAGAAATGCTGCATCCCTCTCCGTGCTATTGCTGATGGCGGTCACTTTGATCATGTGGTTAAAGTGGCGTCTTCCAGGTGTCTCTACTTCCCAGTTCCTATTCTTTTTCCTCTGTGGGGAGACATTTTGAGAGTATAATAATAGTCTGTTCCTCAGCAATCTTTCACCCACTTTTTCATCCATAGATTATTTTTTACTTGAAACTATCATTACTACAATAGTTGCCAAATGGTGATTTCCTATTTCCATCATTCCTTCTCCATTTATTATTTGGCTTTCTTCTGTGAGAAGGAGCTTCTTTTCTCCCCCTTTACAATCACGTGTCGCTTAATTACGGGGCTATGTTCTGAGAAGCGTGTTGTTAGGCTATTTCATCATTGTTCGAGCATCCTAGAGTGCACATATGCAAACCTAGACGGTGTAGCTTACTGCACTCCCGGGCTATGTGGTATGGCCTATTGCTCCTGAGCTACAGACCTGTACAGCATGATAATGTAGGCAGCTGTAACACAGTGGGAAGTATTTGTGTATCTAAACCTAGAAAAGGTCCAGTCAAAGTGCAGTATTATAGGCTGGGCACGGTGGCTCACACCTGTAATCTTAGCACTTTGGGAGGCTGAGGCCGGAGGATCACTTGATCCTAGGAGTTTGAGAACAGCCTAGCCAACATAGTGAGACCCCCATCTTACTATGTTGTCAATATGTAAGTATGTAACATGTATGTATTTTATGTATGTAAACATCCAAAAAAGTTTAAAAATATGGTGCCATCTACCAGGGAGGCTGATGTGAGAGGATTGCTTGAGCCTGGGAGGTCAAGGTGACCTGAGGTCATGCCACTGCACACTAGCCTGGGCAACAGAGTGAGACCCCATCCCTCCCCAAAATTACAGTATTATAATATATATATATACGTATATTTTTTGGAGACAGAGTCTCCCTCTGTCACCCAGGCTGCAGTGCAATGGCGCGATCTCTGCTCACTGCAACCTCTGCCTCCTGGGTTCAAGCAATTCTCCTGCCTCGGCCTCCTGAGTAGCTGGGATTACAGGCGTGCACCACCATGGCCAGCTAATTTTTGTATTTTTAGTAGAGACGGGGTTTCACCATGTCAGTCAGGCTGGTCTCGAACTGCTGACCTCGTGATCTGCCCACCTCAGCCTCCCAAAGTGCTGGGATTACAGGCGTGAGCTGCCTCACCCAGCCTACAGTATTATAATCTTATGGGACCACTGTAATATGTGCAGTTTGTTTTTGACCCAAGAGTCACTATTCAGTATGCGACTATAGTTATTTCTTTTTATCAGTGTGGACCTGGGGGTTTCTTACTTTCTGGGAAAACAGGATGTTCTAGGTTCATCTTGACTTTCCCTGGTCTCCATTTCTGGAATCAGCCCTTTCTCCTAGGATTCCTGATTTATTTTGAGTGGATAATGGCACTTAGAATTTTACTGGGAAATTATACACACACAGAGAATACATACATATATGCAGATATATGTATGTTTCTCCTTTCTTTCTTTCTTTCTTTCTTTCTTTCTTTCTTTCTTTCTTTCTTTCTTTCTTTCTTTTTCTTTCTTTCTTTCTTTCTTTTGCTATCTACCTACCTACCTACCTACCTACCTACGCATCCATCCACCATGAGTTCATCCTGACCCATCCAATTCCAACCCGATAGCATCAGGTCCATTCTAGTCTTCCTCCCACTTGCTGGTTGGTAACTTCTTTCCCTCTTGCTGAGAAAGTTGGCTCCCATTATCCACAATATATTTATGTATTTGCTCAGTCCTAGAATACTTGGAAAGTAGTTTCAGAAGCATCCACTCATGTCTCTGCAAAGAAGAAAACTTCTGTGTAGCTTTCCAGGTTTGTCTGGAGTTCTTTCAGTCTTTCGCCCATGGGCGTATAGTCCCATGTTGCATTTAGGTTGCTTGCGGAGTTTTCTTCTCTTTCAAGGTGGTTGTGTTGTTATTTGATATATGGTTGGCTGTACTTGTTTCCATTTGTATTTCCCGTGAGGATCTATTTCCGCATCCTTGTGACTTGATCTGTTGTAGGTGCTTTGAGGTTCAAATGCTGTCTTCTGATCACATTGAGGATATGGGTTTTGGGTGCTTTTATTTGTGCTTGCTTTTTAAAAATGATTTTGGTTTGGAAGCTCTGTTGAGAAATCCAGATTTACGGGGCTGCCATTACCTTAGATATCCAGGATTCTCTGAAAAATCAATGTTTTGAGCATGCCAATTCTTCCCAATTTGAGTTTTAGATTGAATGCAATTGTAATCTAAATGCCATTTTGTAAATGGAGCTTGACAAGGTGATTCTTAAATCTATATGGAAGAGCAAATGGCATTGCTAAGACACTCGTAGAGGAGGAGGAGTTGGGTGGAGTTGCCTCAGCAGATTCTAAGAATTATTATAAAGGTGACATATTTAAGGTAGTATGAACCGGGCACAGGGGCTCATGCCTGGAATCCCAGCACTTTGCAAGGCTCAGGCAGGAGGATCACTTGAGCCGAGGAGTTTGAGACCAGCCTGGGAAGTACATGGTGAGACCCCGTCTCTACAATGAGTACAGAAAATTGGTTGAGCATGGTGGCAGGTACCTGTGGTCCCAGCTACTCAGGTGACTGAGGTGGGAGGATCACCTGAGCACGGGAGGTTGAGGCTGTGGTGAGCCATGATTGTGCCACTGCCCTCTAGCTTGGGTGACAGAATGACACCCTGTCTCAAAACAAACAAACAACAGCAACAAAAACTTTGATGTATGATAAAGCTGGCATTGCTAGCCAGTAGGGGAAGGAGATGTTCAATAAATAATGCTGGACAATTGGTTATCCATGTGGATAATAAGGTCTGACAACGTCAAGTGTTGGCGAGGCTGTGAAAGCCCTAGAAAGATTGTACACTACAGGAGGGCATATGGATTGGTACAACCACTCAAGAAAACAATTTGTCATTGCCTAGCAAAGTTGCAGCTGTACATTTATGATGGCCCAGGGATTTCCCCTGGATATGCTCACTAGTGAAACCTGTGCTGGGCATCAGGACTCTGGTAACAGCCCCCAAAATGGGAGCAATTCACCCATCCACTGAGCAGACAATACAGAGATGAGTTGTAGTTTAATCCCACAACAGAACAAAACTCTTGCAGGAAGAATGGATTATAGCTCTTAGTCTCAGGAATACCACGTTCAATGGAAAGGCAGGTTATAGAATAACACAGAGAGTACGATTCCATTTATAGAAAGTTTGAAACAGGCCAAACTAAAAAACACATTGTTTAGGGATGCAAAGGTGGTAAAACTATAAAGAAATACACAGGAGTGGTAAATGCAAAATTCCAGAAGGAGGTCACCTCTGAAGTAGGGATGGGGTACGTGGGGGCGATGAGAAGGGTCAGCCAAGGTCCTTCAATGGGAGCGTTACCTTTCTCTCTTCTAAGCTGGTGGTGAGTACACAGAGGTTCACTGTATCGCCCTTTACCTGTGCACATATTTTGTAAATATCCTTTTGTGCCTACTCAGTATTTACCAGACCATTTTAAAAGGTGAGAGTTCTGTTGAATTCCGTATGGAGAGGAACCATGATCCTTTCATGGCTGAGAAACCTCAACAGTCTTCACTGGGCCCTGATGACTCTTCCAGGTAACAGACGAGGGGAGAAATTGGGTCCCAGGATTGGCTCTGATCCCTGCCCTCTCCGGTCACAGCAGCTGGTACCCACTGGTAGGGCTGTGCTTGTGGCTAAAATGTCAAAGTACTTCTGCACCCATTGGTAAATTGCAGCTGTCCCTGAACCAGTCTCTCCTTTGGGACCCCCCAACCCTCACCCACAGCTCCTCCTGATGCAGAGCTCGCAGCTCATTCTGGGCACAGCAGTGGCCCTTGGAGAACCTGCACCAGCCCCTCAGCAGCCTCTGTACCTGGGCCACCCTGGTGTTAAGTGTTGGGAACATTCACACTGTGTCCCTAGGGTCCCAGCACCCACATTTTGGGAGGAGAGAAGACTCCGGGTGGCGTCCACCCATCAGCTCTGTGTGCAGCCTTGTCCACCCACAGCCAGTTTGCCTCATGGCCAGGTCACCTCCAAACCTGAATTTGGAATTCAAATGAAGGAGTTTATTTTTACTTTTTATTCGACAGCAGCTGTAGATCAGTTCTCTAATGATCAATTGTTGTGATTTTAAGAAATCAAGCACTTTGAAACCAATTCAGTGAAGGTCCTTCTGTTTCCGTGAAAGGATGGCTTCTCAGTTGGGTTAGGGGTGGCTTCCTCTCCTGGGGGCTATTTTTCTTCTCCTTTCTTCCAAAGTAGACAGTCTGGCTGCCGGAGCCTTTTGCGCAGGGTTGCCCATTTGCCCTTGGGCTGGCGTTGCCCCCTCTGGCTGCAGGTGGTTGCTCCCTGTACCTGCAGCCGTCGTGCCCAGCTCTGTGAGGGGACAGGAGAGCGACGCAGTGTGGCCCTGCACTCAGCCACACTGTGTGTTTCACTATATCTAATGCAGAAAGAAAAACTGCATCAGGACCCATAAAATCAACCCGAAATATCTTCATAAGTATGCTTATTTCTAGGAAGAAACAAGCTTGGGAAAAGGCCTCTATGCAAAAGGCCAAAAAGTCCTTAAGTATTCCAGAGTAAACAAAGGCCAAGGGCAAGATTGGCCTCTGACCCCGGCAAGAATCACACTTCCCTCAGGTGGGCGGGTGGGGAGACCGCCTCGCTCACTCCCACAGAAGCTCGGAAGCAGGCTGCCCTTAGGGGGATGCTTTGTTTTTATTCCGTAAAATGCCAACAAGCTGGGAGAAACTAAGGCCCCGCAAGAGCTGTGGACACAGCCCGCAGTTCCCGGAGGCTGTGGGGAGAGCTGGGTGTGTCCCCCTGGGGATGGGGCACATGCTGGATTCCTGAGCAGGCACCTGCCTGTCCACCTACTGAGGTTTCTGAAGGCAGGACACATGCAAGGCCTGGCAGGACTGAGGACACTCTTACCCCAGCTGCCTTCTGCCCCGAGGGCACTAGGTGTGGGGGCCAGAGATCTGCGGGGGCCTGGTGGGGCCCAGAAAGGACAGGGCTTCCAACCCCAAAAGGTCTTTAGCCTTAGCAAGGAGGGGCTGAGCCTCTGAAAAGGGTGACCCTGTTGGCAGGCATCAAAAACCCAGACAAAGATGCGGCCGCTCTCACCTTGGCACAAGTTCTGCCTGCCCTGGGCTGAGGAGGGGGGCGGAAGGGAGGGAAGGAGGTCAGGCCACCTCCTCTCCCTTCCAGTCCATTCCAGCCCCAGCGATGGGGAGGGGAGGTTTCCCCTGGGATGTGAGTCTGGGCTGAATTTTAATAACTGTAAAGGACCAGAAAAGTTAATGATCGGGGTGGGGGAGGTGCCAGAACACAGTGACTGGCATAAACAAGCCCTGTCATGAGTTCCACCAACAGGAATGGGCTGGAATGGCCGGCAGGGCCCCAGGAAGCGCTGGAGGGGCTTCAGGCCCAGGTGTGATCAACCCCCCACCCCAGGCTTTGGTGCCCAAGCTGGGGCCAGGTCTCCAGGGTGCCTCCTGACCCTGTCCCCTCCGGATAGGGCAGAGCAGGGAGCAGCTGAGCAAGGACTGGAGTTTGAGGACAAGCGGGCAGCGCCGACATTTCCCACTCACTGAGGCTAGGAGGCTGGGCGGGGAGGGCCTGGGGTGGACAGAAAGCACTGGGCTGTGAGGGGTCCTTGAGAAGACTGGGTCCAGCGGGAAGGCTGCAGCGGTGGAGCCATGAGCTCAGACAGCCTAGTGATTTTCTAGGCTCTGTTGTGGTGTGCCAGCTCTTGACCTGCCAGGAAGCTACCCCTTGCTCTTTTGTATGGCCAGAAAAGACGGGTCTCCAGTCCTGACGGCCCAGGCCCAGCTCCCAGGCTAAGGGCGCCCCTGCAGACAGGTGCGAACGCTAGCATTTGTCCACCTAGCCTGAGTGGCCGCCCTTCGGGGCCTTTAGATCAGTGGCGCTTTGTCCGTGGCGGGCGGGTCTCCGGGGCAGTCTGTCCTCTTCCTCACGTGTCGGGCCGCTGCGCACCCGCAGCAGCAACATCCCGTCACGGAAAATGGCTGCCACGCAACAGGCTGCCTGGTGGCTGAGCGGAAACCATGGCAACGGGAAGCAGGGAGCATATTCCCGTCACCCATTGGAAAGGGCAGCCTATTTCTGGGACCCGAGCCCAGTTCTTCACTAGTTGTGTATTTTGCGGTGAATTTCGATGCTGGAGACACGGCGTGCAGGGTGCGGGGCTGAGGCGGGCCGGTGGAGTGACCGCCCTCCACCCCAACCCCGGCCCCGGCGGAGACCCAGCTCCCGGCCCAGCCCCGCCCGATCAGACCCCTTTCCAGCCACACCAGGGGAGGGCGGGCGCTTTGGGAAGCACTGGCGGGGGGACCTGCTTCCCGTCTCCAGCAGAGGGGACCTTTTGGAGCCCCTTGGCCCGGGACTGCCTGGGGCTCCGGGCAGCGGGGGGATGGGGTGGGGGTGGCGAGCCTAGTTCGCGGGACTCAGCGCCAAGCGAGCCCCCGCCGTGCGTGCACACGCGCTCGCGCACCTCCCCGCACGCGCACGCTGGAGCGCGGTGGCTTTTAGTGTAGACGGCGCTGCCCCCTAGCGGCAGCTGCGATCAGCACGCGAGGCTCCTTCCCGGGAGGGCTTCGGAGAGGAAGGAAACGGGGTCCAGAGAGAGAACCTCCGGCTGGGCTTGGGGCAGAGGATCTCAGGAGGGGCTCGCGGAGGTCCGCTGCCCGGGCAGCTCCTTTTCACCTGCCACCCTCGCCCTGGATGACCTCAGTCCTTCTTATGGCTGTCCAGGCCTTTCCCTTAGGGGACAACCCCCAGGAAGACATTGGGCCCTCAAACTCCACGTCACAATGGAGCTCATCTTCTTCCCACACCTGCTCCTCATCTCGGAGACTGGCACCTTCACCCACGCGGTTGCCCAAACGTGAGAGAGCTCTTTGCTAGCTCCTCCTCCTCCTCCCCAACATCCACCTCCTCACTGATCCTGGGGATTCTCCGTCCCAAATAGCTTGGTAATAATCCACTTCTGGTAGGCAGTATTTTGGCCTCCATGACCTTCACCCCCGTGAAGGTCATGCTGAGTCCCCCACATGCATCAGAGTATTACACCTAATCTAAATTTATGCCGATTCCCCAAAATGCAGCAGGGTATGACATCACCCCTGTGAGTATGTTACATTACACGGCCAAAGGGACTTTGCAGATGTGATTTGGGCTACTCATCAGTTGACCTTAACATAGGGAGAGGAGCTCATACAAGCAGAGCTTCACTGGCCGAGGCCGGAAGCGGAAGTCAGAAAGACGGAAAGATGAGGGGGAGAGCTCTTGGCACCACCGACGGCCAGAAGGTGAAAGGATGCCCTACAGCGCCGGGGAACTGAATGAGCCCAGTCCAGCTGACACCTTTTTTGTTGGCTAGTCTTTATTTTGAGTTATAATAGATTCACAGGAAGCTCCAAAGACAGCGCAGGGAGGTCCCATGTACCCTTCACCCAGTTCCCTCATTTAAAGTATACATGCCAGGCATGGTGCCTCATGCCTGTAATCCCGGCACTTTGAGAGGCCATGGTGGGTGGATCACTGGAGTTCAGGAATTCGACACCAGCCTGGACAACATGGCAAAACCCTGCCTTTACAAAAAAAAAATTTTAAGTGTACAATGCAATACTTTAAAAAATATTCATAGAACTATGTAAACATCACCATGCTCTCATTCCAGAATGTTTTCATCACCCCCACCAGGAACCCTGTATCAACTAAGCACTAACTCCTCATTCTCCCCTCATTCCTGGCAACCACTCCTCTTCCTTTCTATGGATTTGCCTGTTCCAATCTGTCATAGAAATGGACTGATAAAATCTTGTGGCCTTCTGTGTTTGCCTTCTTTGTCTTGGCATCATGTTTTCAAGGTTCATCCATATGACAGCATGGACCAGTGTTTCTTTGCTTTTGGGGGCTGAATAATATTCTGTTGCCTGGATATACCACTTTTTGTTTATTCGTCTATTGATGGACATTTGAGTTGTTTCTGCTCTTTGGCTATTATGAATAAGTCTGCTGTGAACATTCATGCACACGATCTGGTGTGGGCATATGTTTTCAGTTCTTTTGGGTGTATAGCTAGGAGTGGAATTGCTAGGTCACATGGTTACTTTATGTTTAACCTTTGCAGGAACTGCCAGACTGTTTTCCCAAACAGCTATAACCATTTAACATCTTACAAGCAATGCATGAGGTTTCTAATTTCTCCATAGCCTCTCCAAACAAACACTTATTTTCCATTTTAATGTTATTATAGTCATCCTAACAGGTGTGAATTGTTTCTCATTCTAGTTTTTTGTTTGTTTTTTCTTTTTTGAGACAGAGTCTCACTCTGTTGCCCAGGCTGGAGTGCAGTGGCATGATCTCAGCTCACTGCAACCTCCGCCTCCCAGGTTCAAGAGATTCTCCTGGCTCGGCCTCCCAAATAGCTGGAATTACAGGCACCTGCCACCATGTCTGGCTAATTTTTGTATCTTTAGTAGAGACAGGGTTTCACCATGTTGGCCAGGCTGGTGTTGAACACCTGACCTCAGGTGATCTGCCTGCCTCGGCCTCCCAGAATGCTGGGATTACAGGTGTAAGCCACCGCACCCGGCTTCATTCTAGTTTTGATTGCAATCTGCATCACTAGTGACTAGTGATGTTGACCAATTTTTCATGTGCTCATGGCACATTTGTATATAGTCTTTTTAGAAATGTCCATTTAGATCCTTTACCCAATTTTTTTTTCTTTTCAAGCAAATGAATACTTTCATTAACATGGTAAGTTTCTTTTTCAAACACGGTAGGGTTTTGACCTCAAATATTTGTCAGGTTTGCTACTCAAAGGAACTTACAGCTGAACAATGTATGAACCTTGAAGATGCTTTTTGTACTCCAGTTGAGGGTCCAATGCACAGTTCCACACTCTCACCCCCCTGCCCCTCAAGTGCCTTTGCAAATCTCTTTCATTTTATGCCAACTCCCCAAAATGCATCAGAGTATTGATCGACTTGTACAAAATAGCAAAACCTCATCGTCCATTTTAGGTTCCATATCAGATAAAGCTGAATTAGGTTGTGCAAACAAACTCACCAGACAGGTTACATCAGATAGCGAACCACATAAAAATGAAATTTTGAACAAAATGCATCTCTCCTCCTTTGGTCTCTCTCAGAAATTAAAGTTCCCAAATACAGATAATGCTATCCATTCTCCAGCTCTTCTCCAGATTCATGAGTCCCGGCCAGGTCGGCCCATCCACACTCCCCGTTGAAGGCTGGTCCTTTCTTCAGTAGTTGCCACATGGAATCATCTTCTAGAATGATTGCAGCGCCTTCAGCACCTCCAGGGCTGGAGAACTCCAACTGTGAGCCTCATGTGTCACACACAGACCCAAAGTTCCAGGGAGCTATCAGGTCACACAGGAAAGAGCAAAGCCCCTCAAAAATTTAGAAATAAACAACCAAAGCTTGGGGACAAATGTGACTGCTTCAAGAGCTTACAGTCTAGGCCCTCATTCCTGCATATGAGAGCAGTTTCCAGACGAAAGGTACTTCCCCAGACAAAAGCACTTAATGATCAAAACTCATATTGAGGTCATCAACCACAGACCATAGCAGAGAACTGAGTGTGAATGAGGACAGAGCATGAACAGAGGAGGGAAAAAAAACCAAAGGCTCTCTGGTTTCCGGTTTCAGCTTCTCCTGGGTGTCAGCCAATCTCCAGCAGTTGATCGGAATCCATTGGCTGTAAACTGCCGACTGTGTGCTTGACTCACGCGTCCCTAGCCTCTGCACCGGCCCCACCAGCATCTCTGCCATCTTTGGTATTTCCTTGGCCTTCTCCGCCTTCTGGCAGCTTTTGGCCATGCTGCTCTCCACCGCATCGCCCGGGTTGTGGAGATGGCTGAGGATCCTCCTTTGAGGCCTCCACCTGGTTTTGATCTGGATGAGCATATTGCCTATCTCCCACAGCGCGCTCCGCTTCCGCGCTTAGGCCTGCCAGTGCTCATCAGTGAAGCGATGTCGTCGTGCAGCTCGTGGGTGACTGGGAGCAGAGACTGCCTGAAATCCTCCTCTGGCTTCAGCACCTCCAGTTCCTCAGATCCTGCCAGCTTAATGATGTCCAGGGGCCACATCTCTTCCCACTGCCTTGGAACCACAGTAGCAACATAAGCAGAGCAGCAGTGAACAAAATCCCTTTATCCAGTTTTAATTGAGCTATTTCTTTTTGTTATTGAGTCACACTGGTTCTTTATATGTTCTAGATACAAGTCAATTGTCAGCGCTCTAATTTGCAGATAGGTTCTGTTATTTCATGGGTTGTCTTTTCACTTTCTTGATGGTGCCCTTTGAAGCACAACAGTTTTATATTTTCCAATTAATTTTTTTCTTTACGTGTTTGATAACTTGGATACCCTTTCTTTTTATTATTTATTTATTTATTTTTGAGACAGAATCTCCCTCTGTTGCCAGGCTGGAGTGCAGTGGCACAATCTTGGCTCCCTGCAACTTCCACCTCCCGGGTTTGAGCGATTCTCTTGCCTCAGCCTCCCGAGTAGCTGGGACTACAGGCGCGTGCCACCACACCCAGCTAATTTTTGTATTTTTAGTAGAGATGGGGTTTCACCATGTTGGCCAGGATGGTTTCAATCTCTTGACTTCATGATCCACCTGCCTCGGCCTCCTAAAGTGCTGGGATTGCAGGTGTGAGCCACCGCGCCCGGCCAATACTTTGGATATCCTTTCTAAGAAATCATTGCCTAAGCCAAGGTCATCAAGGTTTACTCCTGTGTTTTCTTCCAAGATTTTTATAGTTTTAGCTCTTTTTTAAAAATTAGTTTTAGCTCTTACGTTTAGATGTATGATCCATTTTGAGTTAATTTTTGTATATGGTCTGAGCTAGGGGTCGAAGTTCATTCGTTTGCATGTGAATATCTAATTGTCCCAACACCATTTGTTAAACAGACTATTCTTTCTCCCATTGAATAGTCTTGGCACCCTTGGCAAAAATCAATTGATCATAGATGTAAGGGTTTATTTATAAATTCTTGATTCTGTTCAATTGATGTATAAGTCTATATTTGTGCCCGTACCACACAGTCTTGAGTCCTGTAGCTTTGTGGTAAGTTTTGAAATTAGGAAATGTGAGTCTTGGAAAATTAAAAACTGTAACTATTTTTTTCAAGATTGTTTTGGCTATTCCGAGTTTCTTGCATTTTCGTATACATTATGGGATCAGCTTGTCAATTTCTACACAAAAGCCAGCTAGGATTTTCTTTTCTTTTCTCTCTCTCTCTTTGTTTTTTAAGCCAGCTGGGATTTTGATAAGGATTCCATTGAACTTGTAGATCAATTTAGAGAATATTGTCATCTTGATAGTATTATGTGTTTTATGTATTTTGAACCATGAATCTGGGATATCTTTCCATTTGTTTAGCTCCTCTTTAATGTCTTTCCATAATATATTGTCCAAGTTTTGCCTTTTTTTTTTTTTTTTTTTTTTTCAGTTGGAGTCTCACTTTGTTGGCCAGGCTAGAGTGCAGTGTGGTGGTCTCGGCTCACTGCAACCTCCATCTCCGTGGTTCAAGTGATTGTCTGCCTCAGCCTTGTGAGTAACTGGGATTACAGGTGTATGCCACCATGCCTGACTAATTTTTGTATTTTTAGAAGAGACAGGGTTTCACCATGTTGGCCAGGCTGGTCTCGAACTCCTGACCTCAGGTGATCTGCCCACCTTGGCCTCCCAAAGTGCTGGGATTACAGGCATGAGCCACCACACCTGGCCTTGCCTTACTTTTAAACATTTATTTCTAAGTATTTTATTCTTTTTGATGCTATTATAAAGGGAACTGTTTCTTAATTTAATTTGGGGTAATTCGTTGGTAGTGTATAGAAATATGTTTTTTTGTATATTAATCTTGTATCCCAAAGCTTTGCTGAACTTGTTTATTATCTTTAATAGGATTTTTTGGGTGTGTATTCCTTAGGACTTTCTTCATACAAGATTATGTCATCTGCAAATAGAGAGCATTTTCTTCCTTATTTTGCATTACCTCCATATTACTGTTGGTCCAGCTATCAGTTTAGACCTTCTCTATTGACTGTCTGCCAAGAGAACCGAGGGTTTGACTTCTCTGCTTGGCAAACAAACAGCAAAGACAAGATCTCTGATTGGGCTCACCCTTCTTTTTCCCTGAGTCCCTTTCTAGGTATATGGTGTGAGTGGTGCACAAACTGTGACATCTGAGGCAATGGCTTGGCCCAACGCACACCTGCAGTGAGCCTGCCAAATAGGTGTGTCTGGATTTCTGGACTGCAATGGTGGGTCACTGCCTCCCTCCCCACAGGAACCTCACTGGCACACGGTCCCACTTATCTGGTTCATACATGAGACCCTCCCCCAGATGATTTGACAAAATGTGCTTTCCTGTTTTGGGGGATCAGTTTGCAAACTAGGCTCATTCAATCAGATTCTCAGTCTGGACTTAGAATCTTAGAGACAGAGTTAATCAAATGCTCACGGGCACACAAGTGAAAATCTGGCCTGTGCTGGTCCCATGACCAAAGATGCAGGAGCAGGGAAGCCAGGAGGAGGGTGGGGAAGGCAGTGCTTTTAGCCGTGACCCTCAGCAATGCAAACAACAGGAATCCAGAGAGGTGGAAGCAACTGAGATGGCTGAGTTAGCAAACTGCAGAGGGCACTGTATACAGGAGAGAGGTGAGACTGATCAGGCTTCACTTTTTAACCTCACTGAGGAGGCATTTGGGATAACACTGGGCTAGGAGCTAAAACCTTTACATCTGAAGTGACACTGACATGCAGGGTGACCTCAGGAAGCCACCTGCCCTTAGATCTGATTTCTTCCTCTGTATTCTTTTTGTCTGTTTTATTTTCCCATGTGCCCGGATCAAGATTATACCTCCTTGAGCCTCCTTCCCTCCACCACTAGGGGTTCAGAAGGGACCTACACTTTGGAGGTGACTCTCACCTTCCTTAGGCAGCCTCGAGTCCAACAGACGTCAGGGGAAGGCTTAGACACTCCCTTACTTACCCCTGTGTGTTAGTTTCCTGTGTTTGTCTTAACAAAATAGCACAAAGTGGGTCACTTAAAAGAACAGAAATGTAGTGTTTCACAGCCCTGGAGGCCACATAGCCTGAAATCAATGTGTGGCCAGGCCTTGCTCCTCTAGAAGCTGGGGGCTCAATGGGGGCTCTCCCTGCCTCTTCTAGCTTTGGGAGGCTGCGTGTGCTCCTTGGCTGGAAGCCACATTACCACACTCTCTGCTTCTGTCTTCACCTAGCAGCCCCCTCTTCTCTGCTGTCTTCTTTTCTTATAAGGACATATGTCGCTGGATTTAGGGTCCACCCAAGTATTCCAGGATGAGCTCATTTTGAGAGCCTTAACTTCATTACATCTGCAAAGACCCTGCGTATTAGGACTTTCTTGCACTGATATAAAGAACATACAGCCGGGCACCATGGTTCATGCCTGTAATCCCAGCAGTTTGGGAGGCTGAGGTGGGCAGATCACCTGAGGTCAGGAGTTCGAGACCAGCATGGACAACCTGGTGAAACCCTCTCTCTACGAAAAACACAAAATTAGCCAGGCGTGGTGGTGTGTGACTGTAGTCCCAACTACTAGGGAGGCTGAGGCAGGAGAATGGCTTGAACCCAGGAGATGGAGGTTGCAGTGAGCCGAGATCATGCCAATGCACTCCAGCCCAGGCAACAAGAGTGAAACTCCGTCTACAGGAAAAAAAAAAAAAATAAATAAAGAAAGGAGGTTTAATTGGCTCATGGCTCTGTAGGCTGTACAGGAAGGAGGTGGGGTACTGGCAAAGCCTCTGGGAGCTTTCAATCGTGACAAAGGGGAAGGGGGAGCAGGCACATCACATGGGAAAAGCAGGAGCAGCAAGGTGGGGAGGAGGCAGCATACATCCAAACGACCAGATGCCCCGTGCACTCAGAGCAGAACTCCTTCACCATGCATGAGGGATCCGCCCCAGGACCCAAACACCTCCCACCAGGCCCCACCTCCAGCACTGGGAATCGCCTTTCAACGTGAGATTTGGAGGGGACAAATATCCAAACTCTATCACCATTTTTCCAAGTGAGGTCCTACTCACAGTCTCTGGGGAGTAGGGTGTAGACAGATTTTTGGGGGTGCCATTCAGTCCATGACACCCCCTAGTTCAGTGCCTCATCGGACAGGACTCGTCCCTATCTATATCATCACACAAACTCCTAACTCCTGATCTTTCCCGACCTCCCACCTGCTAATCCCCTCATGGCTCTGCACAGCCCCCTTGTCCGACTTTGTTGCCCAGCCTTCCCTGATCCCAGAAAGCTGCCCTGGGGCCACCAACAGCAAGAGTCCCGAGTCCTCAGCTTCCTTCCTGGACATCCACTGTGTCCTCTGGATGGGCCCTGAGGGTCTTGCCTAACCGGCGCCCTCTCAAGGAGTGGCTGTTTTTCTTCCCTCAGCCCTTGCAGCTTTGGACAGATAAAGACGGCTGAGGGGACTGTTTGGGCACGTGCTCTGGCTGAGGTTGGCCTCACTTCAGGTAAGAAGCTTGTGGGAGGCAGAATCACAAACCCTCTGAACTCAGTAATTGGAACCTTATTTGGAAAAAGTGTCTGTGCAGATGTGATTAACTGAAGGATCTGGAAATAAGATCATCCTGGATTAGAGGCCTGAATCCAGTGACAGGTGTCCTGATAAGAAGGAAAGAAGTCACAAACACGGAGGAGAAGGCCACGTGGATTCACAGAGAATAGAGTGGTGCCACCACAAGCCAGGGGACGCCTGCATCCCCCAGGAACCGGGAGAGGCAGGAATGAGCCTCCCCCAGAGCTTCCAGAGGAGGGAACACCGTCCTGCAGACACCTTGATCTCAGGCTTCTGGTCTCCAGAGCTGCAAGAGAGCACATTTCTGTTGTGTTACTTTGTTACCACGGCCAAAGGAAAGGGGGAAGGGAGGACTGCAAATGGAAATAAATACATCTTCACTTTGATGCTTTTGTACAAATACCCCATGGGAAAGTAACACATTCAGGGCCCTGTAAATGCATGACAGTTGACTAACTCATGCTACAGGAAGGCCTCCTTCCTCTCTCCCAACACCTTGACCTCTTCCCTCCCTCCCTTCCTCAGACACTTGCTCCTGGTCCCCAGATCCTGTCAGCATATTGTCATGGATAGAGTGGACCTGTGTGATATGTGAGGGACAGTGAGATCAAGGTCCCTGGAGACAGACCAGGGACAGAGCCAGAGAGCTGAAGTGTCCTAGCGGGAGGGTAGTAAAAGCATAATGTTGCTCTTTGGCGCAGGTGGAAACTTCTAGAGTTCTCTGTGTATGAGAATGGAGCTGCAAATCATTTGCCAGTGGCTTTCCTGCTTTGCTCCAGCGAGAGGGTCACAGTGGGACCAGTGGCTGTGAATGGAGTTCCCATGGGGTTGCAGGGACAGGAACTTCCACAAGGCGCCTCCTGCTGCAGGAGCCTTCACCCACCCGAGCCAGGGAGCCAGCTGCTCATCACAGGAGGGGCTCAGGGGCTGCCCAGGAGACAGACTTGGCGTCTCCATCAGCTCCCACTCTGGTTGCTGTGCACCCTCGCACCCAGGATCCCCCATCTCCAACCATCGAAGCAGAGCCTTTTTTCAGAGGTGACCTCGCTGGCCTTGTTGAAGAACTTTGAGGGTATACCCGGTGCTGGTCCCCTCCTACACTGCCTCCTCGCTGTCAGGAGGAGTCCCTGGGCTATCAGGAGTCCCAGGACAGCTCCGCCACCCTTGCTGCGGCTGTCTTGCTGACACCCTGAGCTTCTTAGCTCCTTGCGTTCACTTGGCCCTTCTGAGAGCTTCCTGGCTGTGTGATGTTGCCCACTCCTTCCAGCTGCCCTGCCCTCCAACTTTCTTTGTTGGCCAGTCTCCCAGCTCTTCCCTGTGAAAACCCTTCTCCCCATTAGAAGATTTTGTCCTCAGTGGCACGACTGCATGGGGTAGTTTTAAAAAATAATGGATCAATTCAGACATAATTCACATACCATAAAATTCACGCATTTAAAGTGTACAATTCAATGGCCTTTAATGTATTCACAGGGTTGTGCGACCATCACCACTATCTAACTCCAGAACACCTCATCACCCCGAGTCCATCAACAGCCACTCCCCATGCCCCTCCCTGGCCCTGGCCCCCACTCATCTGGCTTCAGTCTTCTGCACGTCTATTGCTGGGGTGGATTTTCCAGCCCTCATGCCCGACTAGCAGCACTGCTCCTTAGGTCCAACTTGCTCACACCCAAGATCCTGTGCATGCTCAGAGCTTGCACACATTTACTCTATTGAGCTCCTGTTTACTTGAAACTCTGAAAAAGAAAATAACCCCAGGCAATAGATTCACCAAAAAGTTATAATCTGACCAGGTGCGGTGGCTCACACCTGTAATCTCAGCACTTTGGGAGGCCGAGGTGGGCAAATCACCTGAGGTAAGGAGTTTGAGACCAGCCTGACCAACATGGTGAAGCCCTGTCTCTACTAAAAATATGAATAATTAGCTGGGCATGGTGGTGCACGCCTGGCCTGTAATCCCAGCTACTCAGGAGGCTGAGGTGGAAGAATCGCTTGAACTCGGGAGGCGGAGGTTGCAGTGAGCCAAGATCATGCCACTGCACTTCAGCCTGGGCAACAGAGGGAGACTCTCTCTCTCTCAAAATAAATAAATAAATAATAAAGATGAAGGGTGGGTAGGCAGTGGGGAATGGGGAGGCAGAACAGAGATGGAGGCTGTGAATCTTGCTGATGGTGAGAGAGAGCTGGCCTGGAGCACTGTGGAGAGGGGGAGAGGTGACTGTGGCATGAAATTCCCAGGTATCAAGGACTTTCTAAGGACAAGTGGTGGGCCTGGACTTTGATGAGGCTGCCAGGATGAAAACCAGGGCAGGGCAGGTGCTTTGGAAATTGCCCCTGTATTTTGTTTTGTTTTTGAGAGGAAGTTTCACTCTTATTGCCCAGGCTGGAGTGCAATGGCATGATCTCAGCTGCTCACTGAAACCTCTGCCTCCCGAATTCCAGCGATTCTCCTGCCTCAGCCTCCCGAGTAACTGGCATTACAGGCATGTGCCACCACGCCCAGCTAATTCTGTATTTTTAGTAGAGATGGGGTTTCTCCATCACAATGACCCATGTGATGTTCCGAAGGAAGGTGATGGGAATGGAGGGACTGGTGAAGGACAGAAGAGGTTTGACAACTCCCAGTGATATGACATAATCTCTACATTGAGGACCATCACCTACAAAAATGAAGGTCAGGCTGGTCTCGAACTCCTGACCTCAGGTGATCTGCCTGCCTTGGCCTCCCAACGTGCTGTGATTATAGGAATGAACCACCATGCCCGGCCCTGCCCCTGCTTTTTGAAGACCACAGGCCTTGCCTGTGCACAGCCTCTCCTCTGTACCCGAAGTGCCACTTCCCTCTTTTTCTGCCTCATCCTTGGAGCTTCAGCCTGAGTCCTGTTCCTTGCCATGAGTCACTCACTCTTTTCCATAATAGTGCTATTGTGAGGGGAGGCTGTGATCTCATCAGTGTAGGGGCACACGGTGAAGATTAGCTAAGGAAGTGTTGGCAAATATTACAGAATCTCGCTTCTGATGGTGACTGTTCCCTACCTTTATGGCACCTCTTCTTTGGGCTGAGCCTGGGGTTGAGAACCAGGCTTCAGCCCTCAAGGAGCTTACCATCTGAGCCAGGATCAATGAGATGGGGGATGCCATGTTTGGTACAATGGGGACAGCCTTGAAAGTGGGAGCGGAGGTGCTGCCTAAAGGTTTGCTGGTTTCAGTTGGTGGCTAGTGAATTATTCATTTATCAACCACTGCTCTCAGGTGCCTGCCAGGAGGGTACCCTGTGACCCGGGGTTTTAAAAATTCATGTGTTCATTGAGTCGTTCTCTCAGCTCACATTCCCAGGTGGCTTTTACTTGCTTAGCCTGGACTCTTCTCAGTACATAAGGCCCAGAGGAGAAGGAGGAGTTCGGTCTGTGCCTAGAGGACAGGTGGGCCACCAGGCCAGGGGCCTGAGGGAAGCACTGTGTGATTTGGGGTGCTCACATACGTGCGTGTGTACATGTGCATGTATGTATGGGAGGGGAATGCATGATACACTATGTGTGCATGTGCATGGGTGTGTGTGTGTGTAGTGTGCACAGATGTGGTGGTAGGGGGAAGCTGAGAGGCAGCAGCCTGATCCTCCAAGGCCTGTAGCTGCTTTAGAGAACGTGGATTTGAGCCTTCCGGATCTAGCTGTGGCTGGTCCTTGGGCTGGGGAGAGGGTAGGGCTGCTCACAGGTTGGGGACAGACACAGTGCCCAAGGCATGGAAGGTGTTTGCAGCAGGATCCTGGGTCTGTCCACACACACACATATGCACACACATGTGCACACCCGTGCACTTACAGACAAGAGCAAGCTGGGTGATGGAAGTGGAGCAGTAATTCCTTCACCAGGCAGAATATGTGCAGAGACTTTCAGCTGGGAGACCATAACCTTTGAGGGACCTGCTGAAGGCCTCTGCCATGAATGGTAAAGTGGTGAGATCTGAGGCCGGTCAGTCGATAAGGTGACTCTACAAGGACCAGCATGTGAGGCCGAGACCTCACATTTTCTCCTGAAGATGAAGGGACCCTGGAGGGTGTTAGGCAGGGCAGGGCCTGTTCAGCCTTGTCTTTTAGAAAGCTTGCTCTGGCGGTTGGTATTGTGGGCTGAATGGCAGCCACCAAAAGGTGTGTCCGTGTCCTAATCCCTGTGACTGTGACCTTATTTAGCAAAAGGGCCTTTGCAAGATGCAATGAAGATAAGGATGTCGAGATGAGCTCCTCCTGGATTATCTAGGTGAGCCTTAATCCAGTGACAGGTGTGCTTCTAAGAGACAGAAGACAGGGAGAAGGCCATGCGGAGGCAGAGATTGCAGTGATGAAGCCACGAGCCCAGGACGGACGCAGGCTACCGAAGCCTCCAGAATCCAGAGAGGACATACTTGTGCTGTTTTTAACCACCCAGTTTGAGGTCATGTTACAGTAGCCCCGGAAACTAACCCAGCTGGGATGGAGAGAGGACTTGGGGAGTGTGGTGGAAGTGACTTTTTCTCTCCACATTGTCAGCTGTGGGGTCGCAGTGTAGCAATGATCTGAATGTATTAGGAATGACTCAAGTGATTGTCACTAGCTTGGGAGTCCCTTTGGGGTTCCATGTCCCTAAAGCCTGATGCACCATTTCCTGCTTGTGGAAGACATGAATGAAAAATCGGATGGGTAAATACATGAGTTTCATATTCAACATTCATTTAACAAACATTTGTTAGGCTCCTACTGTGTGTCGGGCTGGAAAGGCAAGCAGAAGCTAGATTCCCAACGGATCCCGGGAGACTGGACGATCCAGAGACAAACACCCTTCATGCGTCCATTCGAAAAGACCCTCTTGGAATTTTGTGCACAGCATTTACTTGAGGTGTCGGTGGATCGGGCTTCGCAAACACTAGCAGCTTTTCCGGTGGCCGCTGCCTACTCGGACCTCAGACACCGGCGCCTCCATGTGAACTCCTGTAGGCGTCCCCCTCGCCCAGGGCTTGGCGGGCGCTGCCGACTGTCCCTGGCCACAGCCACGCTTCACCAAATACATCTTCTTCTGATCGCGGGGATTTGCGGCCCGGGTGACCGAAGGTGCCCTCCCGCGGGACTCAAGCAGCTCCAAGGGGTCCCGCTCCTGGGGGAGGGGCCTGCGTCTCCCAGGGGCGAGGCTCGAGGCGTCCAGGGGCCGGTGGACCCTCGCTGACCGCTTGGCGGTGTTGGCCTCTGCGCCTGCGTCGGCGCCTGCGCACGCGGCTCGGCAGCCTTTGTGGCGCAGGCGCGCGCTCTCCCTGGGGTGCGGGCTCTGAGGGGCAGGTCTGGGGAGCGGCGGGGCGGGGCGGGGCGGGGCGGGACGTGGAGGGGTGGCGCGGCTGCGTCGGCCGCGAGTATCCCCCGCCTCCGCTCTGCCGGCCTCTGCGCGCCGGGGCCGCTTTTCCTTCCGTCGGGGCCGCGGCGCCTCATGGAAGGCCCGGAGGGCGGCGGAGGAGGACCCGTAGCGCGGGGCCCAGAGGGACGGCCGGCGCCCGAGGCCAGGGTGCACTTCCGAGTGGCGAGGTTCATCATGGAGGCAGGTAACCGCTGCCGGGGGCGGGCTGGGAGAGGGGGGCGCTGGCGGCGCCGGGGCCCCTTTGCGGAGCTGGCGCGGATGGCCAGGCCGGCTTGCGGAAATGCTCACCGAAGCGGAGGCTGGGAGGCCGGGAGGCACTTGCGCCGCGCCCGGTGTGCTGGGCCGCGAGCCGCAAAGTGTCTCCTTTGCGCGGACCGGTGTGCAGGCCCTAGGAGAGTACGTGGCCGGGTCGGATCTCCAGCGAGGCGGGGACCGGCCCGGGCGCCCGCAGCTCTGCGCTTTGCGCCACGCCTTCTGCCGCACCCGAGGCCCTGCATTCCGGGAGACTTTATGGCGCTCGGTCGCGCGGAGCCGTTTGGAGCACGCTGTCCGGGAGTTCCTGTCACTCCGAGTACCTAGGCTGCAGCCTGTTGAGCACCCTGCTGGGGCATCCACAATAGTGTCTGGCGCCGCGCTTCCCAGGCAAGGTGATTAAGCCAGGCTCTCTGTAGAGCATTGTTTCCATCATTCCATCAACAGTATTTTTTTTTTTTTTTTTTTTTTTAAGACAGAGTCCTGCTCTGGAGGCCAGGCTGGAGTACAGTGGCACGATCTCCGCCAACTGTAGCCTCTGCCTCACGGGTTCAAGCAGTACTCCTGCCTCAGCCCCCCGACTAGCTGGGACTACAGGCGTGTGCCACCATGCCTGGCTAATGTTTATATTTTTAGTAGAGATGGTTTCACCATGTTGGCCAGGATGATCTTGAACTCCTGACCTCAGGTAATCTACACTCTTGGCCTCCCAAAGTGCTGGGATTACAGGCGTGAGCCACGTCGCCTGGCCTATCAATAGTATCTTGATAGGAGATACTGTTAGTTGGCAGACGATTATTTCTTACCTTTACTGCCTTTTGTGCACTGTTTGGGGAAGAAGGGTTGGACAGAGGTGCTTTTTAGTTAAGGCGGGCAGAGAGTTGGAGGAATGCTGTCGAACTGTTCATCCCAGTAATATGTCAATTTAATCTGCAAGAAGAGTTGCAAAGTGTATTAGGGAAGGATGGCAGTGATGCCTCATGTGTACCATCATCTGCTCGGAGGCTCCATGTAAACTGGGCTTTGCTCTGTAAAAACAAGGCTTGGAAGGTCATGTCAGTAACAGCAACTTATCTGGCATATCCTGGAGTGAGGGGTCCCAGATAGGAGTTACCACTATACAACAAGTTTACACCTTCTGAGGGGCTGCTTTATCAAATGTATTGCACCAACCTTTGTTCTTTGTAGGAGACTAAATGCTGATCTCCCAAATATGTCCCTGTCCTAATCCCTGGAACCTGTTAATATCATGTTATATATCAAAAGAGACTTTGAAGATGTGATTAGCCTTTGAGATGGGAGATTATCCTAGATGATCTGGGTGGGCCCGGCATAACCACCCCCATCCTTATAAGAGAAAGGCCGGAGTCACAAAAAAGGCCATGTGAGGACAGAAGCAGAGTTAGAAGCAATGGAGGAAGGGGCCAGCAACCAGGGAATGCAGCCCTCCTCTAGAAACTAGAAAAGGCAAGGAAGCGGATTCTCCCATGGAGCCTCCAGAATGAGCCAGTCCTGTTGGGACGTTGATCTTAGCCCTCTAGGCTTGTGCTGGACTTCTGACCTCCAGGACCGGAAGAGTATAAATGTGTGTGGTTGAAGTGGCTGAATTTGTGGTGATATGTTGCAGTAGCCCTAGGGAGCTGATCCACCTTCTTAGGCAGAAGATGCTGACTGCCCTTTCATGGGCGATTGTGAGTTGTTCTCCACCTTCTTTTGGGAACGCTGGTTGTTGTGAACTTGCTTTGGTTTTATGCACCGGGGCAGTGATTTTCTTAGGAGCTGTTCAGGGATGTACTGGAGATGGGCTTTTAACCCCTAGGTGAATCCACTGAGTCATGCTCTGGTGTTTGAGTTTCGTTCACCTTAAAAATTGTGTTCTTTCTTTTTTATTGTAGAGACAGGGTCTCACGCTGTTGCACAGGCTGGTCTTGAATTCCTGGGCTCAAGCGGTCCTGCTGCCTTAGCCTCCCCAAGTGCTGGGATTACAGGCATAAGCCAGCATCCCCTGCCCACTTTTTAATGTGTCGGTGTCCTTCCCTGGTGCCTGGCTGTGGCCGTAAACGTTGCCTTTTCTTTGCAATGCAGGTGGTTACTCTTGGCAGTCACCCTGCTTGCTTTGCTCGCCTCTTCTAACCTGTGCACTAGGACACCAGTGCTCAGTATAACCTTTCACTGTGACTTTGGGACTTGTGGCACCCATGAAGCCGTTTCCCTTCTGTCATCGTAGCTGTGGGCTGGGCGACCTCCAGCTAACTGCTTGCTAAGATGAACCCAGACACAAAGCAGCTTGTGGTCCTTTCCCAGGATTTTGCAGAAGCTGCCTTGCCAGTTGCTAACTGAGCAGTACTCGGAACCCTTGTTTCTCAGAGGGTGGTCTACAGACCCTGATGTGGGCATGACCTGGGGCTTGTCAGAAGTGCAGAATCTCAGAGCTGCAGGCCGAGAGAAGGGGGGGTCTGCATTTGAACACCATCCCCGGGGGCTTTGGTCGCCCATTAGAGTCTGAGAACCCAGCGAGAGACCCAGAAGGAGCCACCAGTTCTGGTGGCAGCTCTTAGATGTGTCCAAGTAGGGCTGTGCCTGCTAGGGCCCATTCCAGTCACCTTACCGGAGCAGTGAGCCAGCACTGGGTTGAAGTCCTCTCTTGCCTGCTTTCTCTCTGCAGGTGTCAAGCTGGGGATGCGGTCCATTCCCATTGCCACTGCTTGCACCATTTACCATAAGTTCTTCTGCGAGACCAACCTGGATGTCTATGACCCTTACTTGATCGCCATGTCTTCCATTTACTTGGCTGGCAAAGTGGAAGAGCAGCATCTGCGGACTCGTGATATCATCAATGTGTCCAACAGGTGATGGCTTTCAGGCCGAGGCATTTGGGTGGGCCTCCTGGTATCTACCTGTGGGGGAAGGGCAGGGAAAGCTCCCATGGGGCCCTTCCCAGCAGGTGCCAGCAATGGAGCTTGGAAGTACCTGGATGGCCTTGAACCAGGGCCAGAAACACTAGCAGCAAACATGAGAAGGAGCCTGATGTCAGAGGCCAGTGGGGTTTGTGAGAGAGAAGCTGGGCCAGGTTATGGGGAGTCTGGAGAGCTGGGTGGACGCTGGAGTCAGGGCTTGAGCAGAGGGAGCTTGGAGAGGCATGTCAAAGAAGATTCTGTTGAAGTCTTAGGGACGGCTGCACACAGAAGAGCTTACCTGCAGTGGGAGGGTGTGGACCCAGCCAGGTGTGGGGTGCCAGTTGCTCAGGAGCCTCGCCCTGCTGTGGGCGTGGGCATGGCACAGCTGGACCAAGCAGGTGTGTTCCTGCTGGGGTAGGTTGCAGGGTCTTCATCAAGGCCCAGGAGTCCAGGAGCAAGCAATGTGATCTGTGGAAAGTCACTAACTGGCCGTGCATCATGAGTCTTTCCAGGAACTCTAATCATTAGGAAAGAAAACGATTCTGTTCTACTTCTTTGTCAAGGAACAGGTAATGGAAAAAGCACTCCCCACCTCCTGAGCATGGCAGGTCCACAGTACACATGAGCGATGGAGGCAAAGACAGGCGGGGAGCCTCCGGAGGCCGCCTGTCATTACCGGGCCTCAGCAGGGAGGAGCAGTGGAGGGACGTCCTGTGGAGCCCTAGTTAGACATAGACATGGGCCGGGCTCTTGCCGGAAATCAGAAATGAGTGAACCTCGGGGGAGATGAGTTGTTGTCGGAGAGTTTTGATGGCTTGAATGGGAATCCTGTTCACGACCCTCCCAGGGAATCTTGTGTAGGTAGGAAGGTAGTGGACGTTTACAGTATAAGCAGGACAGAAAGATCTGGAAGGAAGGACAGACAGTCTGGTTAATATAAAAGTGAGAAATGTTCACTTTTTGGAGTACGTCATTCCCATGAGATGCTTAAATACATTCCTTGGATGGCCGGGTGTGGTGGCTCACGCCTGTAATCCCAGCACTTTGGGAGGCTGAGGTGGGTGGATCGCTTGAGCCCAGGAGTTCAAGATCAGTCTGATCAACATGGTGAAACCTCCTCTCTACCAAAAATACAAAAATTAGCCGGGCGTGGTGGCGCACGCCTGTGGTTCCAGCTATTTGGGAGGCTGAGACAGGAGGATCGGTTGAGCCCAGGAGGTCAAGGCTGCAGTGAGCTGTGACTACACCACTGCACTCCAGCCTGAAAGACAGAGCGAGACACTGTCTCAAAAAATACAAAATAAAAATAGATTAAAAAAAAAAACGTTCCTTGGGCCCAGAGTGAGAGCCCTGGGCATTGCCACCTCAGGTGATGAAGACTGCCTAATGCCAGGCTGAGTGCAACAGGAGGCACAACCGACTTGGCATGCTCAATCTTCCGGTTCCTGTGGAGCCGTCACCAACAGCCAGTCTTTGCACTTGACGTTTTGCTGAATGATAGTGGACAGCCCATGTGGCTAAAACTAGGAGCTGGCCTCTTTCCTCTGTTGGTTACTGTTTTCGTTCCATGCACTAGACGTGGAGGTGAAGGTGGTTGTATAAAAGCACAAAATGGCCGTATGGTAATCTACTGCACATGGACAATGTCGTTTGCATCTGGATATTGTGTGGCTTAAGCAGTTTGAGCCATCCCGTTCTCAGGGACAACTGCCCTGGCTGCTGAGGCCTTGTTGTTTCTCTGCGCAGGTACTTTAACCCAAGCGGTGAGCCCCTGGAATTGGACTCCCGCTTCTGGGAGCTCCGAGACAGCATTGTGCAGTGTGAGCTTCTCATGCTGAGAGTTCTGCGCTTCCAAGTCTCCTTCCAGCACCCACACAAGGTACATGCCGGGGAATCGGTGCCTGTTTGGTGAGGCTCGAGCCATGGTCTTTGTTCTTTATCACAAGCGTGCATCCCATCTCATACAAGAGCACAGCACAGAGGGAGAGCAGGGCTGCGGCTGGGAACTGGGTCTTCCCGCTCCATCCTTCGTGGCTGGGTTGGCCGGCCTCTCCCGTCCCACTCCTGTGGGTTTTCTCAGCCAGTTCTCATTTCACCTTCTGCCTTTCTGCCTTCTCACCTGTGGGCGCGGTCCATGCGGCCGGCTGAAGCTGTGGCAGCTCCTGTGGCCCATATAGATGGTGTGCTGGGCCTCAGGGAAGCAGGCTGGTTTCGTGACTGGCCAGAGTCCCCATCCCCATGAGATACTGTGATGCCTCAGAGCACACATCCAGCTCAGCTGTGCTTAGGAAGCCATGGGGAAAGCCAGATCGCTTTTAACTTCTAGAATTGTGTGAGTCTCAACAGAAGAACCATTTCAAACAGCAGCAAAAGGGCACTTAGGAACAAAAGGAACTCTTAGGTGCACTGGCACTCGAAGCTCTGGGCACTGCTGGCCCACGTGCGGGCAGCTCAGAAGGATGGCTGGAGAGAGATGGAGGAGTTGAGGTCTGCAGCTCTGGGCTAGGAGTTGCATTCTTTTTCATCAAAACTCTGATTGAGATCATTGTAGATTCCCACGCAGTTGTGACATGTGCCCTTGGCCCAATCTTCC
The DNA here is from genome assembly GCA_963574635.1 of Cheracebus regulus. Taxonomy (NCBI): domain Eukaryota; kingdom Metazoa; phylum Chordata; class Mammalia; order Primates; family Pitheciidae; genus Cheracebus; species Cheracebus regulus. Next base: position 36,587 of record CAUYQU010069792.1, read on the forward strand.
CCAGGGGGAGCACAGCCAGGATGTCAGCACCGACACAGTCCACTGGTGTCCCCACTTCCCCTTGTACTTGTGTGTGTATTTTTTTCTGTTCCATTTTATCACAACTCTGCTCACGGACCCACCACCACAGCCAAGGTGAGAGACAGTTCCTCCCACACGGGTTCTTCATGTCACCTTTCTAATCTTGCCTCCAGCCTTCCACACTGCCGCCTTAGTCCCTGCAAAGCCCTGGTCCGGGATTTCTGCACAGTAGTGTCTCAGTGGGCAGAATGCTTGGTCAGCATCCTGGGAGACGGTGGAGATGCGCTGGTGGCTGCAGGGTGGAGTTGTCAAGGCAACAAGGCTTAGGAAGGAGCAGCACTCAGATCTCGGGGGCTGTGTGATCTGTGCCCGGGTTGGGAACTGATGGCTTGGTGTGGCTGAGAGCCTGCCAACCCCTTCCCCTCCTTCCAGTCACGGCTAGGGCAGAAAGTAACGGATGCATCCCTCCTGCACGGCGTGCTGGGGTTGCACACACATGTGTGTTCCAGTCTGTCCAGAGAGCTTGCAGCAGCTTTCTTAGTGCGTGAGGTTCTGGCAGAACATCTGTGCTCTGACAGCAGGAGCTGGCAGGTGGGCTGGGAGGTCATCTGGGTGTTGTGGCCAAGGACGGCAGGTGCCCTCGGCAGCAGGCCAGATGCATGGGGACAGCAACCTCTGTCCTGCCCATGAGGAGGGTCCTCTGGAGCACCAGGCCCCACAGGATTTCACGGTGGCCAGAGCGGGCCCTGTGGTGGAGAGGGATGGCGGTGGGGTCAGCCCTGGTAGGTTTCCCTAGAGCTGGGCCTGGAGGATGAGAGTGGGCAGGTGCATGGGATGAGCGATTTCAGGCAGAGGGCTCTGCAAATGCGAGTGCGAAGGCCCTAGATGGAGTACGCTGGGAGGCGGGGTGGGAGGGGCGGGAGATGGGGCCAGCAGGAGGCCTTGGGGCTCCTTCCTGCGTGGCATGAAAGCTGCTGGAGGGTTGGAGCAGGTGCCGATGTGATTGTGTCAGCATGGGGAGAGCGACTGACGGGTGGAGGGGCCACAGCGCAGTGGCGAGCCTGAAAGCTGATGCACGTGTCTTTGCAGTACCTGCTCCACTACCTGCTTTCCCTCAAGAACTGGCTGAACCGCCACAGCTGGCAGCGGACTCCTGTTGCCGTCACTGCCTGGGCCCTGCTGCGGGACAGCTACCACGGGGGGCTGTGCCTCCGCTTCCAGGCCCAGCACATAGCCGTGGCAGTGCTCTACCTGGCCCTGCAGGTCTATGGAGTCGAGGTACCTGCTGAGGTCGAGGCCGAGAAGCCATGGTGGCAGGTGAGGTGGCTGCTTGGTGCACTGGACGTGCCCCCTTTCCTTCTGGAAGTCTCTATTGCAGTGTTCGCCAAGTTCTTTCTATCATTTATCCATGAAGAAAGATGTGGGCTGCTGGGGAGCATGGAAGCTTGAAAGTATTCTGTTGCGATGGCCTGGATCGGGAGCTCCCCCCTCGGCACAGTTGCCATTTAGGGCTCCCGGATGTCAAAAAGCGGCACTGGCCTCCACTGAGATGTCGCCAGGCGCTGTTCTGCATAGAGGTGCCCCTGCCCTGACACACTCTTTTCCCTGGTGCATGTGTCTTATGGAAGACCACAGCATTTGCTGATTTTGCATGTTTTTTGTCTGATCCCATACCCCCAGTTAATTGTGAGCGCCTGAGGCCAGGGATCTCATCTGCCTCGTGCCACCACATCTCCCGTGTCTCCCTGGCACCATAGCAGGTGCTCATGTGACTTTGAACCCAAGCACCTGTGGGGCCACCTGTGTGGGCTGACAGTATTGCTCCACGATCTCTGAGGACATCCGGTGGGTGTGGCCCGGCCTTGGGCTGCCTGGCTGCTCTGCCTCTCTCTTCCTTTCTGCTGTGTCTTCTGCGCTTGCTCATAAACCTCACCTGGTGTGCAGGTAGCACCTGTGTCCCATGCCCAGCCCCTCCCAGAGGAGCTATGGCCCTGCACAGCCAGGAAGCAGCTCCACCAGGAAGTTGTTTGCTGGTGGCTCAGACTCACCCAGTAATTGTTCAGACTGGGAAGAAGTTACCCTTTTTGGGGTGGCGAGCTTGTGTTCACCCAGCTCTTCTGAAAGGCTGCTAAACTTGATCTGACCTTTGCTTCACAGCTTGGGGCTGTGCACCAAGAGCTTCCGGAGTCCAGGCACGTCCTGTGGGCTGGGGGTGTGAGGGCCTGATCCCTCACGATGAGTGGGATCCTGGGAGGCCTCCCCCATCCAGGTGCTGCAAAGCTCGCAGCCTGGTTTTTGAAAGCCTCTCTTCCTGTGAGCTCTCGGCTGCCACTTCTTGCAGCAACAACTTCTGTCACTTGCCTGCTGTGGGCTCAGTGTGGCAGCTTGATGTGCTTCCCTGGAGACGAGCAGGGACTGTGGCACGGTCAGAAATGCCACAGGTCATCACACAGTGTTGCTGAAACTTCCACGTCCAGAGCCATGCTGAGTGCCCTCCTTCTCCTTGTTCCTGAGCAGAGGGAGAACCTGCCTCTTTCTAGCCACTGCTGCTCTTTCTCTTACAAACTGATGGACCGTCTGTGTGGAGGAAGTTTACAGCCCCAAACAGGCCTAGTTAAGTCCCAAGAGGCCAGCGGTGTCTCTTCCTAGGACTTGGGGCTGTGTCCCTTCTGCTCTCAGGTACCCCAGCATGTTCTGGACTGTTATATTTAATTGTGACATATGCATCACATGAAACACACCACACTGACCATGTTTAAGTGTGCGTCCCGGGCATAAGCACATTCCTGTGCTGTGCAGCCATCTCCACCATCCAGCCGCAGAACTTGTTCATCTTCCCCAACTGAAGCTCTGGCCCCGTTCACCCCAACTCCCCACCCCTCAGCCCCGGGCATCCGCCTTTCTACTGCTCATCCCCCCGGAGTTCACGGCTCTCCTGTGAGGCCCCTCACAGAAGTGGAATCCTATAGTGCCGGCCTGTCTGTGACTGGCCCCGTCTCAGACTGTGCTTCCTTTTCATGGCCTGCATGGACCACATGATACTAACATATTCATCCATTGATGGACACAGCCTGCTTCCACCTTTTGGTCCTGCTTTTTTTTTTTTTTTTTTTTTTGGAGTCAGAGTCACTCGTCCAAGCTGGAGTGCAGTGGCGCCATCTCAGCTCACTACAGCCTCTGCCTCTCTGGTTCAAGTGATTCTCCTGCCTGAGCCTCCCGAGTAATTGGGATTACAGGCACCTGCCACCATGCCCAGCTAATTTTTGTAGTTTCAGTAGAGACAGGGTTTCACCATGTTGGCCAGTCTGGTCTTGAACTCCTGACCTCTAGTGACCCACCTGCTTTGGCCTCCTAAAGTGCCGGGATTATAGGCATGAGCCACCATGCCCGGCCCCTGAATGCTTTTTAATGATTGTTTCTGAGCTTGGGGTCTCCAGGAGCACACAGGTCACGGACCCCAGCAAGCAAGTGTGCACTTCTGAAGTATTTGTTTTTCATCAGAGCCCAGGGTGAGACAGCTATGCTTCCTGAGTCAGGACTTGGAGGGTGTCCAGGCCACCGTCTCCTACCTGAGATTGTAGGCCACAGAGGAGCCTAGGGTTTTTGGGGGGCATTCACTGGGGGTGGATGTAGGTCCAGTTCTTGCCTTGACGTGGCCCAAGGCCTTGGCCTGTTGATGCCTGGTTCTGCAGGCAGCCAGCCCTGGCGAGGGTGGCCACAGATGCGGCACGTGACCAGCGCCTCGCTGCTTTGCTCACTATTCCCCTGATCAGTGGAGGTCCTCAAGAGCACCTGGGGCTCAATGCTGTGCTGGGAGGACTCAGAACTCAGAAAAGCCGTCACACTCCCAGTTTCAGTTTATTACAAGGAAAGGACACAGGTTACAGTCAGCGAACGCTCAGGGTGCACAGGGCAGGGTCCAGGAGAGACCAGATGTGAGCTTCTGTGGCTCCTCATCCAGGGACTTGTGCAGACAGCAGCTGTTTCTCCCAGCAAAGATGTGGGACAGCATGCACAGAGTCACAACTGGGGAAGCTCACCCCAGCCGTGGTGGCCAGGGTTTCTGCCAGGGGTGGGTCATGTAGTCATGGAGTACCTGTGTGGCCAACCCTGGTCACTTGGGCTGTAGCCACCAGAGGTCCAGCTGGGACTCTGTGGCCCAGGGCCTTCACCATAAATGATGTGGTTAGCACAGGCTGCTTGGCAGTCCAGTAAACCAAGACGCTTGGGCTGGGCAAGATTTTCTAGGGGCCTAGATGTTTTCTTCCAGGAGCTGGGCAGAGGCCAGACCTGCCTTTGGAAGGTACAGGGTGTGACCCCGGCCCATGGCATGGCCCTGAGCTTCAGCCCTCCTGCCATGGGCCCCGAGGATGATGTCCTTTGCCATCTTGCGAGTGCTTCTGCATGTGGTGGTTCAGGTGTCTGGTCCTGGTGTGGAGCGGATCCATGTGGTCCCCAGGGGCTGGGTAGGGTGAGCGTGGGGTCCAGATACTTAGCTTGCCTGTGGCTGCACAGCGACTGCCACCCTCTCTTGCCAGTGTCCCCAGAGATCCTGGACCTGAGGGAGTCCCAGGCAGGAGGCAGGAGCCTGTGCTCTGGGCCCAGCTGTGTTACCAATTCCCTGCACAACCTTGGACAGGTCCCCTCCTGTCTGGGTCAGAGGATTACACAGGCCTGTTCCATCTGGAATGTTCTCGGCTTTGTAAAGTGTTTGATTGGCCTCAACAGGCTGGAACTGAACTGGCTTTGCAGAAGAGCTACCATCTTCCTGGATAGCCAAGTCCCTGTACCCCTCCCCTGCCCATGAAATGTGATTCTATGCTTAGTGAGCGGTGTCTTGTTTAACACAGGGAGTCTAACTGGAACCTGTTTTCCTTCTTCTTTCTAGGTATTTAGTGACGACCTTACCAAGCCAATCATTGATAATATTGTGTCTGATCTCATTCAGATTTATACCATGGACACAGAGATCCCCTAAGGCCCTGGCCCAGGCCTGCCCAAAGAGAAGCCCAGGATGGTCAGCTGCCTGGGGACACTGCCACCACGTCGCCATGATGGCTGGTCCCCAGAGGACCAGCTGGGAGGACTGGTTGTGCTGCTGGAGAAGGGCTGGTGAAGGTGATGACATGCTGCCACTTTGACAGTACCTAGCAGTCGCGGTCCAGATGATGATGGGAGCCGCGCCTCCAGCGGGCAGGCCGGGACCGCACTGTGGGGTTCGTTCCCAAGTGAGACCCCCTCGGAATTGGGCCTCACCATATGGTGAGCTTGAGCCCGGACACAGTTTCCCGTTGGAGGCAGTCGAGCTATGGGAAAGCCAGAACTGCTATCAAAGGATATATGAAAATAACTTTACTAGACAATGATGTGATGCCTATGTGGTCTGAGAAGACATTGTGTCTGTTCTCTATTTTGCTAAGAAAGAGGTGTTTAATTGTGTTAAAAAGCTATTTTCTGTTCCTGTTTTTTATGACTTTGTTTACCCACTATTGTGAGGTCCTATGCTTGTTCTTATGACTGCTGTTTACTAAGATAATAGGTTTACTGCCTCTCTGGTGCATTGTATAGGATCAGTAACTTTTTAACTATAGGTCTCCCCGCCTGGATAATGACAACCATCTGCATGTCATGAGGGTACCTGATTGTGTTTCTGGTTTTGCCATTGTTCTTATCTGCTACCTGAGCCTGTATCCCAAGAACTTTCTGTTCCCTTTCATGTATAAGACACTGGTATTTGTTTCTGTAATTACTATGGTATCTGTTCCTGTTAATGACGTGGGACAAACATATATACACTAACTGTGTGCACAATAAAGTTGCTGTTTAAGCATTGCTGTTCAAGTCTTGCTTATTCAGCCCTCCAGACCCCGCTTCTCTGTCTACCTTTTCTTCCATGCACTCCCCTATTCAGGTTGGGACCCTCTTGCTGGCCAAGGGTCCCCGGCAGACGTGCCGGCCTCTCGGGAGCCCAGAGTAGAGCATGTTCCAGACACTAGAAGAAGCCTGGGTGGGTGGAGGGGAAAGCATGAGAAGCCTCTGCAGAGCAGAGAGTACTTATATCAGGCACATGAAGGAAGTTGAGGCCAAGCGTGGTGGCTCACATCTGTAATCCCAGCACTTTGGGAGGCCGAGGTGGGAGGAGCACTTGAGCCCAGAATTTTGAGACCAGCCTGGGCAACTTACCGAGGCCTTGTCTCTACTGAAAATAAAACTAAAAAATTACTGGACGTGGTGGTGTGTGCTCATAGTCCTGGCTACTCAGGAGGCTGAGGTGGGAAGATCACTCGAGCCCAGGAGGTCAAGGCTGCAATGAGGCATGTTCATGCTACTGTATTCCAGCCTGAGAAAGAGTGTCACCCTATATAAAAAAATAAATTTTTTTTTGTTACATGCCCAAAAAACAACAAGAAACCATTGAAGTGCTTTAAGCCAGGGAGGTGGCAGTGAATGACACAATCATAGTTGCATTTTAAAAAGACCACTCTGGCTGCAGTGAGGAAAACAAAACGACTTCGTGATGAAAGAGCTATGTGGGGTGAGGAAGACAGAAGCCACAGGATTCTCCCATTTTCCTGGTTTCCATCGTCAAACAGATGGTATGGCCACTCACGGAGTCAGGGAACACTGGCAAAGGACCAGGCTTGACAAACGCTCAGTACACATTCCTAAGTGTGTGACTGCTGGGTCATATGGTTAGTTGTACGTTTAGTTTTGCAGGAAACTGCCAAAATGTTTTCCAGGGTGGCTGTACCCTTTTGCATTCCCACCAGCAATGTATGAAGGATCCACTTTCTCTAATCCTCACCAGCAATTGGTAGTGTTAACTATTTTTTATTGTATCCATTCTGATAGGTAAGTCGTGACATCTCATTGTGGTCTTAATTTGCATTTCCCTTAATGGCTGATGATATTTTCATGTGTTTATTTGCTATCTGTATGTAATCCTAATGAAATGTTTCTTCATATCTTTTGTCCATTTTCTAACCAGATTATTTGATTTTTTAATACTGTGTTCTGAGAATATTTTATAGATTCTAGCTACAAGTTCTTTGTCAGATGTGTGTTTGCAAATAATTTTCTCTCTACAGTTTCTGTTTTCATTCTCCTAATAAAGTCTTTCACAGAGCAAAAGTTTAATTCTGATGAAGTTTAATTTATATATTTTTGTCTTTTATGGATTGTGCTTTTAGTGTCATGTCTAAGATCCAAGCCCTTTTTTACCAAAGATTTTCTCGGAGAGAGATCCAAGATGGCCACGTAGCAGCAGCTCAGGATTGTAGCTCCCAGTGAAAGCGCAGAGAGGGAGTGGATGCCGCAATTAGAGACGAATTTTTGATGCCCACAGACTGGGAGATTCCCGGAGAAGGAGCCACACGGGTCGCCAGCGCAATTCTTTTGGCCGTCGCGGTGCTTCTCGGTGCGGCGTGTACGGGACTGGTTGCCCTTTTAGTCGGGCTCGGCTGGTCCCA
>CAUYQU010069795.1:0-23554 GCA_963574635.1 Cheracebus regulus
GGGAGCCCGCATGGAGGGGGCAGGTGCTAAGTAGGATGTCCGGCCTGACAACACAAATGTCGGCCTGCTGATAATAGTGTCATCAGGTGCGGAGGGGGTGGGTGCTGCTCATCCGGCTCCCAGCGAGGCTATCGGCCTTACAATCACCAGTAATAGGTTACTTTTATTGCATGTACCCCATTATATGATGTGATGAGGACACTTCACCTCTGTGATATTCTTACACAAATCCTGTAATTCTGATCTAATACTGAGTAAACATTAGATAAACTCAGATTGAGAGACAAAATGCCCCACCAGTGTACCTTAAAACCGTCAAGGTAATGGAAAATGAGGAAAGACTGAGAAACTATCATAGACCAGAGGAAACTAAGGAGTCATATGGCTGAATGAAATGTGTTATCCTGGATGGGTCCCTGAAACAAAAGGGAGACATTAGTAGAAATACTGATGAAATATGAATAAAGTCTGGAGTTTAGTGACTAGCAGTGTATCAATGTTTGTATCTTAGTTTTGACAAGTATACCATGATAATTTAAGATGTTAATACTGGGGAGATTGGTTGAGTGGTATATAGGAATTCTTTGTTACATTTGTGACTTTTCTGTAAATATTAATTTACTTCAAAGTACAAAATGTCTTTTAAAATGTATTAAATCCACTACACAACTATTAGAACAGCAAAATTCGAAACAATGACAATACCACATGCTGGTGAGACTATAGAACAAGAGGAACTCTCATTCATTGCTGGTAGGAATGCGAAATAGTACAGCCACTTTGGAAGACAGTTTAGCATTCTTATACAATACTGAATATATTCTTAACATAAGATACAGTGACTGTGCTCCTTGGTATTTACCCAAATGAGTTGAATCTTACATTTATTGAAAAAATTCAATACATGAATGTTTATAGCAGCTTTAAGCAACCAAGATGTCCTTCATTAGATCAGAGGATGAAGAAACTTTGGACATCCATCCAGTGGAACATTATTCAAAACTAAAATCAGGCCGGGTGTGGTGGCTCATGCCTTTAATCCCAGCACTATGAGAGGCCAAGGTGGGTGAACCACTTGAGTTCAGAAGTTTAAGACCAGCCTGGACAACATGATGAAATACAGAAATTAGCCAGGCGTGGTGGTGGGCACCTGTAATACCAGCTACTTTGGAGGCTGACGCAGGAGAATTGCTTGAACCCAGGAGGAGGAGGTTGCAGTCAGCTGAGATCGCACCACTGCACTCCCGCCTGGGTGACAGAGCAAGACTTTGTCTTTAAAAAATTTTTTTAAAGCTAAAATCAAGCCACAAAAAGCCTGTATGTGCCTTAAGTGCATATTGCTAATTAAAAGAAGATTATCTGAAAAGGCTACATGCTATATGCTTCTATGACATTCGGAAAAGCGACGAAACTGTGGAGATGGTAAAGAGATAAGTGGTTGCCAGGAGTTCCAGAGGAAAGAATGAGAGATGAATAGGTGGCACACAGGGGATTTTTAGGGTAGTGATGCTATTCTTGGTGGGTACATTTCATTATGCATTAGTTAAAACTCACAGAAAGTTTAACACAAAGAGTGAAACTATAATATAAACTATAGACTTTAATAATAATTTATCAATATTGGTTCATTGCTATAGTTTAAATGTTTGTCCCCTCCAAAATTATGACAAATTTAATTGCTATTATGTCATTGGGAGGTGCTAGTATAATGTCAGTTGGAGGATGAGGCCGCAAGAAGGCCTTTGCAAGATTCTGGCTTCTTAATCTTAGACTTCCTGGCCTTCAAAACTGTAAACTAATAAATTTCTATTCATTATAAATTACCCAGTCAAGAACTCTGTTGTAGCACCACAAAGCAGACTAAGAAAAGTGGTATTAGAGAGTGGAGAGTTGTTATAACTGTGAAAGGAAATAAGTCTTGGGACCCCAAAATCACTAAGCCAAAGGGAAGAGTCAAGCTGGGAACTGCCTTAGGCAAACTAGCCTCCTGTTTGATTCCTAAATAAGATAGCTATAAGAATTAAAAAGCTACTAACCTCCCTCTTAATTTGCACACAAGGAACTTCCTTGTGGGCCTCACGATTTTTACCCTGAAACAGTTGAATTTCACCCTGGTGACGTAAAATGATAGCTTATCTTCACAGGTGCAGGACAAAGGATAGAACTCAGTCATCCGTCTGTTCACCTGAGACAAATGCATCTCTGATTGCTTCCTCTGCCCTACTGTTTATGTAAAAATACAGATTCACTGAGCCAGACTAAGACATAAGTGACTATTTCTGTACGCCACTTCACATGTGAATTGTATATTCAGTGAAAGGCTAATCAAAAACTCAAAAGAATGCAGCCATTTCTTTTTTATCTACCTATGCCTGGAAAGCCCCCCTTTCAAGTTGTCCCACCTTTCCAGACTAAACCAGTGTACATTTTACATGTATTGATAGATGTCTCATGTCTCCCTAAAATGTATAAAACCAGGCTGTATCCTAACCACCTTGGGCACATGTCATCAGGACCTCCTGAGACTGTGCCACAGGCATGTCCTTAACCTTGACAAAATAAATTTTCTAAATAGAGACCTGTCTCAAATACTTTTGGTTCACATAACAAATACCTGAAAATGTGAATGTAGCTTTGGAACTGAGTAATGGGTAGTAGGTAGAACAGTTTTGAAGTGAATGCTGGAAAAAGCCTATGTTGTCATGAGTTGAGCCTTACTGGTAATTCTGGTGAATTGCTTTTTAATAGCTCAGAAGAAGAGAGCTGTGGAGAAGTCTGAAACATCTTAGAGGTTATTTAATTGTTCATGATCAGAATATTGATAGAAACGTGAACAGTAAAAGCAATTCTAATGAACTCTCAGAAATGAGAAACAAGGTATTGGAAACTAGAGTTAAGGCCATCCTTATATCCTTATTATAAGTGGCAAAGAACTTGGCTGAATTGTGTCCATGGCCCGGGACTTTATGGAAGGCAGAATTTAAGAGCCATGAACCGGGGTATCTGACAGAAGAAATTTCTAAGCAAAAATTTAGGGTGCTGCATGGCTTCTTTCAACTGAACATAGTAAAATGTCAGAAAAGAGAAGTGATTTAAAGATGGAATTTATAATTAATTTAAAAGAAAGCAGAATGTAACCACTTGGAAAATTTGAAGCCTGGTCATATAAAACATTAGAAAGCTTGCTTGGGAGAGAATACCAAGGTAGTAGCCAAGGTACCCTTTGATAATGGGATTAGTATGGATAGAAGGAAGACAAATGCTATTCATTAAGACAATGGGAGAACAACCCAAAGGCATTGAGGAGATCTTCCAGGCTGTCTTTCCCAACTAGGACCTTAAGGGCAAAACCAGTGGTCCTGCCGCCTCTCTCAGGAACATATAGACCCATTAACCGTGGTGTCCACGTGGTGATAACTCTGCAGACACAGAGGCATGAGCTTGGTACTGTGGTGGCCTTCGCCTATTTTTCAAAGGATACCTCAGAGACCCTTGAGGCCCAGGCTGAGAATTGTCACAGGAGTGGAGCCACTGCAGAGAGTTCCCACCAGGGAAATTCTTATTGGAGCCATGGGGGTAGGGCCACTCCTAAAACCCCAGAACTGTAGAACCACCAACAGGTAGCCCCAGGAATTCAACTTGTGATAGCTGCTACATGAGCAGAGCCCAGCAAAGCGATAAAAGTGGGGCTGCCTGAGGCCTAGGGGGCCCAACCCCCACCCTCGTGTGTTCAGGGGGCAGGACATGGAGTCAAGAAAGATTATTCTGGAACCTTATGATTTAATGTTGTTTATCCTTTTTCCCCTTTTGGGATAAGAATGTTCATCTTTTTCCTGTTCCACCGTGGTATTTTGGAAGCATGTAACATGTTTTGATTTCATGGGCTCACAGTTAGAGAGGAATTTACCTTATGATGAATTGTGCTTTAAGTCTCACCCATAGATGATTTAGATGAGACTTTGGACTTAGACTTTTGAGTTGATGCTGGAATGACTTAAGACTTTGGGAGCCATTGAGATGGAATCAATGTATAAATTTTGGAATGGAATACTTCAAAAAAATTTTTTTTCCAATACTGCTCCTTGTGTAGATGGGTAGAATGCTATGTTTTGAAGGGTTGTCCTTTCCAGAGTCATATTGAAATTTAATTGCCATTGCAACAGTTTTGGGAGGTAGGATCTGTAATCATTAATTCAACTTTTATGGCTCCACCCTCATGAATGAACTAATGCTATTATTGCAGGAGTGGGTTTATCCCACTCTTGTTCACTCCTGTCTCCTGCCTCTTTGCCCTTACACCCTCTCTTGACCCTTTCACAATATGATGCCTCCCACCATGTTATGATGCAGCAAAAAGGCTCTCGCCATATGGTGACATCTTTATAGTGTACTTTTCAGCCTCTAAAACTGTAAGCCAATTCATTTCTATTCTTAATAAATTACTCAGTCTGTAGTATTCTGTTATAGCAGCACAAAATGGACTAAGACACTCATCAGTTGTAAAAAATGTACCACATTAATCCAAAATGTTAATAGAGGAAACTATGGGGAAGGATTGGGAGGTGATATGGGACCTCCTGGAATTTTCTACTCAACTTTTCTATAAATCTAAAACTGCCCTCCCAAAATAAGCTATTTAAAAAAAAATAAAAGTTGTCAAAATCTAAAAGAAAAAAATATAGTAGACAAATATATGATATCACAAGTATAGTAAAATGTTAATAGTGGTGGTGTATGTGGATGTCGCCTATTATACTCTGCTTTGTATTTGACATTTTTCATAATAAATATGTAAAAAAGTTATTATGGGCAATATTAAAAGAAAGCTTAGCATAGTGAGGTTCAGTTGAACCCATGGGACCTAATTCTAACTCCGTTATGGATATCTCATATGATTCTACTAAAAAATGTAAGTTGATTTAACTACTTGAATTACTTAACTAAATTATGAAACCCAATTGGCCCTGTCTTCAGAAACTAGAATCTAGATAAAATTACCTATTGTTTGTGATATTAACATGTATTATCCCATCAGCAGAAGAATCTGAGCAGTGCTTTGTAGTTTTTTAAACAATACTGATGACATGGTAGTAAAATCTGAACAGCTACTCCCTGGACTTTGTCAATGTTCTTGTTATGACTTAGCACTGTTTTATTTACCATACAAAAACATATTTTTTTATTATTTGCTACAACATGACAATAATTCCAGTTTTGAGTGGTGTGTATTTCTCATTATGAATCTAAATACACAGAATGTTTGCTCTGTTTTCAGTCACTACGCTGTGTGAAAATGGTGTATTAAAAATAGTATGACATATTTGCATATTTATCTGTATTAAAAGCGTCATGAAACAGTTATTGCAGATACACAGCTGTTGCTTTTCAACTATTTTTTAGAGGAATCATATCTGCTCTCCTATATAAAATACATGCATTTTCAAAAGTATCATCTGAGCCAAATGAATTGCAAAGCCTTAAAGAGGAAAACTTATCTCAGAGAATTATAAATTTTTAGTCAGTGTGTCTAAATGATAAATTTTTAACCTAAAATGATAAATTTGTTCCTTTGCCAAGTCAGATATTATGCATTGTAAACAGAAAGTAATTCTGGAAGTTCCTACAAATTATGACTGCATTTCAGCATAGAGGCTGCTTACCTACTCTGCAGAACACATAAAAGGATGCTGCTTTATATCAACCACACTACAGAAGAGAAGACTATACTTTGCGACTTAAAATGACAGTTGCTTTTGTAACGTAAAGAAATTTTTATTTTAAGAGCATTTAAAAAATATCTTCATAGAAGACAATAGTATCATCTTTCTTTTCAATTAAAAAGAAAACTGTATGCCTCTGGAATCCTAGCTACTATCATCTTAGTAGTAGCCAGAAAAGAGACCCTGATTTAAAAACGATTCTAGTGATTTTCATTATTTTTTAAGGATTTTAATATGGACTCTTTTGGTTTAAGAAAGCATACATGTTTTTCAATTCCATGATCATATAAAGTTCAGTTGATTATCATATAATTCAAATAAACACCAGACGTTCTCATTTTAGTATCTGAATTACACATCTTGTTTTAAAAAAAAAAAAAAGCTTTAAGCATAGTTGAACAAAAGATTTCACCTTCCATAGTTCAGTTTTACCATGTTAGCTAAATAAGAGAGTCCAAAAAAGAGAGGATTACCATATGTTAAATAAAAAGTTGGCCACTTTGTAGCATTAATCCTGTTAGAAAAAGATGATTTCTGTCTTACTTAATCAGTAAGAAGTCTTTATTGCCCTAAGTATTAATTGATTAGGTTCTCATTAAGGTCAAAAGTACCCTTGACTGACCACAGGTGGCCAATTAGCAAATTGTCAGCCATACTTACTTACATTGACTGAACATAATGGTAATTATTTGACTGTCAAGTCAGAAGATCACTGAATCTTTTGTGCACTTTGCCCTCTGAAAGGGCAACAGTCATTCAGCCACCAGAATGCATTCCTAACAAAGATTTAGCTTATTACTTATTGACTTAAATCACCCTTAGAAATAGGTGTTTCATTCTCTTTGAACAAATACTATATTATTTCTTTGTAAAATACTTGAAGTTTGGTTGAAATCCTATGGTTGATTGTGTCTGAGGATTTTTGTTCAGCAAGCAGATTGCACTTGAAACTCTAAGTAGCTTTTTAAAGAGCAGATCATCCAATGACTAGAGTTGGCCCTCTATCTGTGGGTTCCGCATCTGTGGAACCAAGGACTGGAAATATTTGAAAAAAATGTTATATGCCATTTTATATCAGGAACATGAGCATTCTCAGATTCTGGTATTCGAGGGAGACCCTGAAACCAATCCCCCATGGATACCAAGAAAGAACTGTATATCCCTTTGCGATATAAACTTTTATCCTGCTATGTGGCTTTGCTGTAATTGTAGCAAGCTGGACACACAGTTGCTGAAATGGCTCTGGGACACCAGTCTCAAAGTTAATGGTTAGAAGCATATTTGAGTCTCACCTTAATAAGGACATTGGTATGTCTTCTAACTACCCACTGCTGATATGGGAGATTGGATATTTGCTATCAATCAAAAGAGAATTGAAAATGCAAGGTTATTCATAAAGCAGTAATCTAAATTTTTTGCATATAGTTCCAGTGATTTTTAGCATCATAAAGCATTATATAGTGATGATGTAACTCATTACATTTGTTAGCATTTTATTTTTTTTTTGTCCTTCTCTACTTAAAATTATTATCACTTACATTTGCTATTATTGATTTAAATATCACTGATGATTCCATGAGTTAGATTTTAAGGAAAAAATACTTTTGTATAGCACATTATTTTTACAATTTGTACCTCTAGATCAAATACAAACCCATGAGTCAGCTTAGATCCTTTCCTTTATATTCTGCCCTCCCCAAATATACATCTCATCTCGAATCACATTCCATCAGTTCTACTTACTGAATATTGTCAGTAGATTCAAGGCCCCCTCTATTTCAACCCACTGCCATTGCCCCAGTTCAGCAACTTGTTTTTGATTGATCAATTATAGTATCTTTTTACTGGCTTTCCAAATAATGGCCCTCTTGGCATGAATGTCTTCCTGCTAGGCTATAATTTCTTCAGAGTAGGGATGGTGTATTTTCATATTAAATATCTAGCAAATAGTTCAGTGTTTGGCACATATAGGCACTTGGTAAAAATTTACTGATTAAGTAAGTAAATGACCATAATTAGCTTTATGCTCCATATAAGTGTAACCTGTGATAGAATAGTAATTTGTTATAATTTAAGAACTCATTAATCTCTTTACTAGTATTAAATTATTCATTAGTAATGCATCAGACTGTTGTAAGAAGCAATGTTTTAATTTAGTCATATGACTAAACCAATAGCACTGAATATGAAAATAAAGTGAGAATCAGAGTTGAAGAAAAAATTACTATTTTAATTCATGAATAAGCTACCAAGTATATAAAGAAAACAAATCTATATACTGTCAAAATATTTGCGTTATTTTTGAGATTGTACAGTTTTCAAATGATTCAGCATTAGAGATTAATAGTGACTATTGATGTATTGTCTACAAAATACTGAGCATTCTGTATACAGATACATACCATAATTGTCATTTCACAGATAAGAAAACTAGTTTCACAGGGTAACCTGTCCAAAGGCCCACAGCCCAGGTCTTGCTGGCTCTAAAGATCAAGCTCTATCTACCACACTAATCTGACTCTAACTTTGCATTATTCTTCAGAATTTTGGAAAAGCTATTTAACATGCTGAAACTGTACTAAATTTACAGAAAGTTTCATATCCCGTATTGGATGAAGCATTAGAGCCAAAGATAAGAAAAATGATCAGGGAAATTAAATGTAATGTGACTTAGCAGTTAAGACTATATGGGCATTGACATCATACATTTCTATACGTGTGTCTAAGATTTGCCGTGTCCCAGCTGTGTAACCTTGAGTGATTTACTTGACTTCTCCAAGTTCCAATGCACTTATCATTAAAATAGATATAATAATAGTGCCTACCAGTGGATTTGTGAGACTCAAATGAAATTATGCAGGTAAAATGCCTAGCACATTAAATGGCATATCATAATGGCTCAGTAAACATTAGCTGTTGTTGTTAAGGATCTTTAGCTGGGTATGGTGGCTAGCACCTGTAATCCAAGGCAGGAGGATTATGTAAAGCCAGGAGTTTAAGACCAGCCTGGCCAACAAAGAGACTCCATCTCTACAAAAAATGTTTTTAAAAATTAGCTGGGTGTGGTGGTGCATATCTGTGATCCCAGCTACTTGGGAGGCTGAGACAAGAGTAGGAGCCCAGGAGTTCGATGCTGCAGTGAGCTGTGATCACACCACTGTACCCTAGCCTGTGCAACTGAGTGACACCCTGTCTCTAAAAAAAAATTTTCCACCAAAATAAATAGTTTACGTTATATGTACTTCCTTAGTTTGTGTTAAATCTATGTGTTCTGGTATTGCATACTTTTGTGAGTCATATATTACTCTGAAATCTAGACAATCATCTGTTCATACATTCAAATTAAAGATAAGATATATAAATATTTGTTAGGCACTCTTGACTTTGACAGTCTCTACCAAGTGGGCAAGTGGTACAGAAAGTATCTTGTGCACCTTCCCACTTGGTAGGTAAGTGAGCTGTTCCTTTTCTCTCATGATGCTTCTCAAACATTCCATAAAAAGGCATTAATTGTAATCTCTTTGATGAATTATTATATAAGATGGTGTTATGATAATTCACAAACTCAATTCACAGGTGGAGCAGAGAGCTGGCCTGATCTTACTTTCATTGTTACAAGGGTCACTCAGGTGCTGGGTTGAGCATAGACTCTTGCAAGAGTAGAAGCAGATGGACCTATTAAGAAGTTGTAGCCAGGGCTGGGTGTGGTGGCTCACACCTATAATAACACTTTGTGAGACCAAGGCGGGTGGATCAACTGAGGTCAGAAGTTCAAGACCAGCCTGGCCAACATGGTGAAATCCCATCTCTACTAAAAATACAAAAAATTAGTCGGGTGTGGTGGTGACACGTGCAATGCCAGTTTCTCGGGAGGCTGAAGCAGGAGAATCACTTGAACCTGAGAGGCAGAGGTTGCAGTGAGCCTAGATCGTGCCACTGCACTCCAGCCTGGCAACAAGAGTGAAGCTCTGTCTCAAAAAAAAAAAGAAGTTGTATCTTTAATCCAGATGAAAAATGATAGTGACTTGGATCACTGAACATGATGAGAAGTGGTGGGATTCTGGATGTATGTTGAAAGTAGAACATTTCTGGCAGATAGAAAGTGGGGAGTAATCAAAAGAAAGGACTAGAGGAAGATTCCAAGGTTTTGGGCCTGAGCAACATAAAAACATGAGAAGGAGGAAAATCTTTCCTTATATACTTTGTGCTTCTAATGATTCTGTGTGTCATCTCTGTTTCAGCTTTCATTCTACTCTCCAAACTGATGAAAACCAGTTCTAGTGGCATTGTGAATGCTCTTAGTAAATTCAGTGTAGCCCTATGAAAATCACTTTACTAGCTGTCACTTCTGAGGACACTATTGCCTGTAGTACTGAATGAACAATGTAACATCAACATGAGGATATTTGAGACACCCAGAAGAATTAGAAGACATAGTGTCTGTCTTCCTTAAGCTTTGCTGTCTATTTCACCATGTAGGATAGGTAAGCACTGCCTGGGTTTGGACCTTAGGCACAGGGCCTGGAGGTGGCAGTGGGTGCTTTCCAGTTGACTTTGGATCTTTGTGTGATGTAAATGGGGGTCCAGGTAAGATGGCTTTGGGGAAGCAAGACCCAGAAATATTAAGTCTCAAGTTAAGGGTTCACCAATCAGGAGGAAAAGACCTGTCCCCAGGACATTGTGTATATTTTTCCAGTTAACTTAGAAGGCGTTCTTCTACCTCTTTTTTCCAAATATTTAAGAAAAGCCTTGCCTTAAAGTACTAACATCAGGTCTAGTGGGCAGGTGGGGGAAAGATTAATACATATGAAAAGAAATACAAATAAGTGTAAATAAGCATAAAAATGTGTATTATAACAAAAATTCATACCCACAATGAATTATCTTTATTATGCCTTTTCCTACTTTATCTATGGACTTAATTTGCTGTCACCTTAGGCAACTACTTTTAACAGTATCTCATTTGACAATTTGATGTTGACATCTCTCTTTTTTCTAAATTTAGTTGAATGCAGAGAAAAGCTTTGAAATGCAAATAAGTGATCATTTCTCCTGCCCTCAAGAAAAGTTAGAACATGGCAAACCTTGAATCAGTCTTGGAAAGAATCATCTAATTACAGGGAAGTGTAAGAGTTCTAGGCCTTACCTCAGACAGATAAGGACTGGCTATACATGAAATGCAGACTGTGGCCAACTTTCTTTCCCAAATCAGATTTTCATGAGACATTTTCAGTTCTTTGAGTGAAGCAAATGAATTTCTTTAATATTTTACACATCCATTGTTAAAATTCAATGCAAAAACAACTCTAATGTCAAATATAAATTATTTTGTTTATAAGTTTAATTTTGAATAATCTTCTGTTTTTGGCATTAGAACAAATTGTAATCACTGAAGTCCGAAGAATTATAAAGCACTATTTAAGAATTTACGTTAGATATCAAAATTGAAGGAGAATACAAAAACTAGTTTATTAATGGAGTAAAGTTTCTGAGATAAGATGGAGCCAGTTTTAAAGGTTTCAAGAAGAAAATACAATATTCAGTTTTAGAAGGAAAGGAGACAACACAATTTGGCAAAGACTTAGAATCTTATTATAAAAAATACTATTTCATTTGTCTGTATAATTCAACCTAATAATATGCTTTGCTCTTTAACAAAAAGTATATTTTTTATATCGCTGTGGATACACTTCTCTGAGACTAAGCAAACTATTTGTAAAAGGGCAGTTGAATGGAAGAGGGATTATATTCTTTTAAGTGACCTTTCCCCTGCCCCTTGCATCACAGAGCCTGAATCGGTCCTGTGCACTCAGCATTCTCAGCCTTGGATCAGCCCTAACCTGCTTGTCTTTCTTTTGCTGCAGAGCGTAGACCCATAATCCTGGATCAAACATGTTGAAGTCTCACTCCTTCATCTACTCAAGTCGACCTCTAACAAAATTCTGTTTTTTTCTCCATTTGTCTGTGAAAAGAGTTTTCATTCTAAACTCTTCCAATTTAACAGAGGGATAAGGTTAACAAGAAAGTAAATCCACCCCCTCCAAAAAAAAAGTGGTCCACAGTTTCCCACTGAATTGGAGCCAAAAACTCTGCCAGTTTTGCTCTCATATCTCCGAGCTGTAGCCTGACCCTTCGTATGACCAGTGGGGCTTGTTGCACAAGATCTATCTGGGCGCCTTTCTAAAAGTGCTATCTTCGTCCATATTTCAAAACACTCACAGATATTTTATCATTAATTAGTATTCATATTATGTCTCAAACAATCTGTTCAAGAATAGGGGAAGTGAACTAGTTGAACAGCTCTTCTGTTTGTCTGGTAATTAACATGGATGATGTATGTAGAGCTTATAAGGGGAGGAGGTGGTCAAATGTTGGGCAGGTAATCGCTGCTACATTTAAATGCTTACCTATTTTGGATGCTGGGTTACTCCAAAGAAAATTGTACTTGGCAAACAGGGTGGGGAGACACAGGCCTTTTTAAAAATAAACCCATGCCTCTTTGATTCACAGCATCCTGGATTTGCTTTTCATCATGTTAACATGCCACTTGGGAGCTGGCTGGACTCCCTTGTTCAGTGACATATATTTCATAGTGTTTTTTTAAAAACCATTTGTTCTTTCAACCACAACATGCTTTGAATTTCTCTTTCAAATTTGAGGATGTATATATAGATTGATCAAAACAATATTTTTAACATTCCAAACAATTTAGAAAGATAGTGGATGGGTGTCAGTTAATGTATTATGCTCCTCTCTTCCTCCTCCCCCTCTTCAGCTGCTAATCTTAGAACTTGTGTGCCAAATTGTGTAAGATATTCTTCCAATAGCTACATGTGTGACTCCTTTGTGAGCTCTACAGACAGTTATGAGGACAGATTTGGAGTTGCATATGGGACTGTCACATGGTTTGATTTCCTTGTCTTCAGGCACTGAGATTTCTTTTCACTGAGCTTTAATACTGAGGAATTTTTAGTTGTGGTAAAAGTTTAGCAAAGTCTCTATTAAATAATTTACACATTCTGGGAATAAGGAAGGAAAAAAGTTTTTATTCACCACCACTCTGTATTTGGGATCTACATATACTAAATAGTTCATGTGTTTACTCTTTCTAATAGTGAAAAAAAAACTTAGGGATTTATCACAGAATTTTTATGAAAATCAGAAAAGAGTAAAGCCTTTATTATTTCCTTGCTCTTTTGGAGCAAGATCTAGTAAACATCTCAACAGAAAAAGTAGCAGATGCTTTGTAAAAAGGTCTCATATCACTTATGTCCAATTATAGAGGCTGATTTGCAAAAAAAAAAAAAAAAGTGATCTATCTATGTCCTTAGGAGCCAAAATTTCCATGGCATTAGTCTGTGAAATGATAAGATGCAAATTCATTTTCAACTTTAAAGACACATATTTGAAATCTTGCTTTTGTGACCTGAAACCCACAGCCCTCATCCCATAAACACAGTGCCACCCTTGAGGAACACACAGACTTGAAACAACATCTTTCTCCTAGTCCTATTTTAAATGTTCCTCAAGGATAAATAATATCCTAGTGATATCTTTGTCCAATTAATTGGGGCATTTATTATGATATTATAAAAGTGTTAAATTACATATACTCAGAACTAATTCCTTTAAGGCCCAGCATATGACTGGGTCTTAAAATAGTGCATGACTGTTGTACACTATTTAAAATAGTGTATGACATACGAAGTAGTGTATGACTATTCATCCTTGTATTGATTTTGCCTTCTAAAACAAATACAGTGGTTAATTATTGGTCCATGAGTAAACTCAGTCAACTTTGTTGCACTAGGGGAATGTCTTAATTCAGAAATGATACTAATGATGGCTAATATAATAATAAATTGCTGCATTTTTATTCCCTGCTCTGACTCTGAACTCTATATAATAGATATTTTATATACATCTTATCCCCAGAACAACCTGGCAAAGTAGGTATTATCACCATTTGTACAGTTAAGAACTTGGGAAATAGCTTGAATAAAGAAAGTAGTGTTTTCTTATTTCAGTCCTTAATTTCCCTTTGCTGTTTTAGGTTGGAGAAGTACTGTATCTTACTGGGCAAATTGCCCTGGTACCTTGCACAGTGAAATTTGCTGGTGGTGGAATACAAACAAAAGCTACTGTGTCCTTAAGCCATACCCTGAAAATCCTGGAAGCTACACATGAAGGCACCAAACTTCAGCACACGATCATGGCCCACTGTTATGTAAAGAACAGCCGGCTCATTGCCACTGCCCAGGATAACTGGCAGAACTTAAAGACCCATTAAAAGGTACCTACAGTATCTGTTTTATTTCTAGCCTACCAAAGAGTAATTTGTAAAAAAGTTTTCTTCAGACAGTATCAAGTCTCAGTGCACTTTATAAGGGTTTAAACTGAATCTGGAATAATAAGGTTTGATTGAGCTGTTATGTTCTACCTGATAATTGGCTGTGCACAATTGAGAAAGAAAATTGCTAAATAGAAAGTCATAGTCATCACTAACTTTATCTTAATTTCCTAATGCAATAAGTTAAGAGTTCCTTAAAAGCAGCTTAAAGTTTTTAGAAACTGTTGAAATATACTATTTAACAATATTTCTGGCCAAGTATCACATTATATTTTCTGGTGCGGGAGGTAATTTTTCTGATATTTTATTCACTTGGGCTAAGATTCACCTTATTTCTCCAAGAACAGTTAAAAAGGATCACATCTTTCCATTCTTCTAAAGTATTAACTGAGTTTTTGTTGTTTTAATACGATATCTGTAACCTGGTTTGGGGTTGGAACTTTTAGTTATCCCATACATATCAAAAGTGGTTTCTGAAAAATATCGACTTTAGATTATACCATAATTTATACTGTTGCATCATCAGAAAGTAAGACTTTAAATAACCAAGTAAGTTGATGATTAGAGTATACTCTAGAAGGAACAAAAATCTGTTCTTTGTTGAGGTTAAGAACTACATTGGCAATACAATCATTATTTGCAGATAATATTATCTATCTAGTAAACCCATGAGACATGAACTATGAGCAAATTTAATATGAGTTAAATAAGATTGCTAGGTAAAACAGAAATATAATGAAAATCTTTTACCTCCTATCAGCAGTAACGAACTTTAAAAATCTAGTGGAGAAAAAAACCACGTGCACAGTAGCATGAAAACTATACGAAATTTTGAGACTGCTATAAAGAAAACCAGAAATCTTTCTGGAAGGATGAAACTTTTAAAAAGTGAAAAGATATACCTTGTTTCTGATTTAAAATAATGTAAAGATACCTATTTTCTACAATTTTGTTTTTAAAATAAATTTACCTTTATTAGAATCAAGTCTCCCACGGAATACACTAACAAAATTATTCTGAAGTGGATATAAAAAGAATAAAGCCTGCAAAAATAGCCTAAAAGTTTTTGCCAAAAGAAGAAAAAATAAGAGGAGTGTGGGGGAAGAGAGGAGGAAGAATAAGAAAGTCTTACACTGCCAGATATTAAAATATATTGTAAAGATACAATTAAAATCATGTAGCATTGTCATAGTAACAGATAAGAATCAGTGGCGCAAACACAACATTTCTCTAAATTATGTGCTTTCACATTTGTAAAAGTGCTAGTGTTTCTTTTGATCAGAAAGGAAGATGAGGTCATGCTGCCTCTTGCAGATTTGGCAAACCTTATTTGGAGTCAGTACCCTGGTTTTCCTGAATGAGTCTTCTAGATGCTGCACCTGCTAACAAGGTAGAGTTTGCAAGCAGTCAGCCCTAGCTGCCTCTTACTTTGGTTATGACACTTGTGGTTTTAATGAATCTGATTGTGTCTAAGGCTTGCTTGCATATCTGAGAGTCTTTTCCCATGACTCCCGGGGTCTGTGGAATTCTTGTAAATGCTGCTTTCTTCAATTGGTAGGGAAAATATTTTCTGGATTTGTGTTTTATTTTAATTTATTTTTGCTGTGGCTGACACATTTGGAATTATTTCACAGAATCTCCCCCCACCACCTCCAGGGACTTTGTTTAGTATTCAATGTAAGCTAAAAATGAAATGATATAAAATTTCAAATTATTTAAGCTAAACTTAAGTTTTACTATAGTAAACATATTTATTCATAATGTATTTCTTCTCACTTATCCACAGATGTGGATCCCAGTTTAATATGGGTTTCACCAAGTAAACAGTTTATAGAATATTTTCAGTGAGGCTAGTAGGCAAAACAAATTCTGGTCATTGTAATAGAGCTTGAAAATAAAAATAATTTTAAGGCATGCCAACTATACTCATCTTATAACTAAGTGTATTGCAAATTACCACATCAAAAAGAAAATTTGAGAATTCCAGTTAGTGGTATTTAATTTCCAGCATAGTTAATGTCAATTTAGACACTACTTATAGTAATTTGCTACAGAATCATCATCTGTCATTATTTTAAGAAAATACATTTATAGCTAAGAAGAAAATTAGTTTGGGAAAGATCATTTTGCTCAGTTGAAATCTATAGACTGTAATACAAAGTATAAAGTATGTATCTAATTTTGCTTTAAAAACAACTTGCTATTAGATGTTAAATTATCATTTTATAATTTTCTGTGAAGCGAGAGAAAAGTATTTTTAATATAATTACCCCTGCCTAAAAGGATATTTGAGTATATTCTTATTGGGATGATTATTATAGCAACCTAAACATATCATAATAAGCCATTATACTCTTCCAAGGAATCTTTTGGTTCTTTGGTTTTCTTTGAAGGTGCTAAGGGAGTACAGGACTGACACATTAATTGTTCAACATTAATATACTTTTTAGGATCATATTGTTGGTTGTTATGACTTTACTAATTGAGGCTGAGCGTGATGGCTCACACCTTTAATTCCAGCACTTTGGGAGGCCAGGTAGGAGGATCCCCTGAGCCCAGGAGCTCGAGACCAGCCCTGGCAACATAGCAAGACACCCTGTCTCTACAAAAAGATAAAAAAATTAGCTGGGCATGGTGGCATACAGCTATAGTCCCTGCTACTTGGGAGGCTGAGGTGGGAGGATCACGTGAGCCTAAGAGGTCACAGCTGCAATGAGCTATGATCGCGCCACTGCACTCCAGCCTGGCAATAGAGCGAGACTCTGTCTCAAAAAAAAAGCTTTACTAAATTGACTTAACATTTGCAAATTAAGTATTATCTTGTGTTTCTCCTTTTTCCATATCTTTTTAATGGCAGCGTCATATGATATGATGGTTTTATGGGTTGTTATACCTCATTCATCAGAGTAATCAAATGGGAAAGGAGCCTCATGGGTTGTAGTCCATTTGTATTGGATAGGACAGATGGCATTATTGATAAATGGAAATATTCCAAATATTTATCATATAATAATATTACAGGGACTCTGAATTCTGAATTTTAATACCTTTAGTTTCTAAAGTAATTGGCAAATAAAGTTTATTTAGTTACCATGTATCTGTTTTAATCATATCAGTGTCTGAATTGTAGCATTATCTTTCAACTAATATGTGATGGATATTTCTCTTTCAAGGCTTTTTGCTTACTTATCTGAATTCTGACTAAGCTATCACTTTGGTCTTGAGTATTTTAAAGTTAAAAACAATATTTGGAGCAGATACTAAGTTCAAGATAGGATCTCAGAAGTGACAGAAGCAAAGATTCCATAACTTTTCCCCGTCATTATCTCCTTTGTTCTGTAGGAGGCAAAGAGGGAAAGAGCAGTCTTAGATCTCTTTATATTTGCCTCTTGCTTAAGTTTCTACTCTCAATAGATTTCCTAAAAGTATGTTGCAGTATAACTGTGGACGTAAGGACATAATGATGTGATTCAGGTTCTAATTAAATTTTATTTTCTCAATTTGAAATTCAGTCATTTGAAGAAGGGTTAATGCTGGTATGGTATCCTTAATGTACCATCCTCTGAAAATGTTTGGCATTATTCCAAAATCATATTCACACTAGTAAAAATAAACGAAATCCAGAGGACTTCACTTTTTATTGTATGTATTTTTGTATGGTTTAAGTGCATACTGAAAACATATAGCCATGCCTTATTTTTACAATTGCAAAGTTAAAAATGATAGTTTTAGTCATTCTAAAACTTCTATTGCCATTGCTTTATTTCTAAAATACTACCAAATCTGCTATTGAAGTCTGGTATGTATTTAAAGACTGCTAGGAGCTCTGTGATAGTGCCTCAAGGTTGCTTGCTATTTTATTTAGAAAGCAATATAAATTATTTAATGGTAGTGATTATTTTTTCCAAACCAAGAATCAGTACATATTGCCTGACAGTGGAATTATTTTTTAAACTGTAGATTTGTTATTGTGAAAATATTACAAAGGCATAGAAACTAAAGGTTTTTACATGTAGTTTTAAATTTGTTGTTACCTTCATTAATGATTGACACCACTCAATTCTCAGTATCTATTCTAACACACTGTCTTGCACATAGCAGAAACTCAATGTTGATTGCTATACTGAGAATTAAAGTGGAATGGTATACATCCAAAAAGACAATTGGAAATATAAAAATTTAGTTATACGCTTTCAAAATAGTATTGTGATCCCACTAATCAAATAAAAACTTTATACTAAATTTTGATAAGATCAATCTTTTTAAAAGGTTCTTATAAAAATAAGCTATGTAAATTGTATGGAAAGAATAATTTGGCCAAGCTTTATTGAATTAAAAATATAGTGTTCAGTGGGCCAAGAGGATAAAGTAACTTAGACCTAGGTAAACATATCCCATTCAAGATAGACTCTGCTGTATGATTTAGGGCAAAATACCAGTAGCTGCATTCCTACTGCCCTGGCAAGAACAAATGAATCAAATACACCCTGATGACTCCATATACTTTCAAAACTCTATAGCTACTTCAGTGATTAAAATGGCATGGAGAATATTCTGATAGAACTCTCAGGACCAATAATAAACCAAGAAAAAGACCAGCATTTATTGAATTGATATGGAATTTGAAACATTCTACGTGTACTTTTTTTTAAATCAAAGTCTAAGTAATATAAAAGACATGTATTTTGTGGTTAATAAAGCCTTTTATGTCCTTTATTTATGGAATCACATATGTGAGTGCTTTTCAATAGAATTCAGAAAGAATTTTTACTGTGAACTTTGTATCTACATTTGCAGCCCTTAACCTTCCCTGATTTTTTCTCAATTTCTTGTTGTCTGTGTTTCTCTCTCTTCATTTGTCCCTCCTCTCTGAGTACTCACTTATACACTGAGAGACAGCAAAATGTAGGCAGACACAAATACAGCTATTACTTTGGATAACCAAACAAGAAAACTTTCTCACAGACAACTCTTCAATGTGGTTATGTTGTGATTGTTTTAGGAAGACTTTATTTCTCTTATTATTTTAATTTTATATATTTTAGAGAAAGTTTTATTATTTCTTTGATGGAAAAAAGAAAAAGTCTCTAGAATTGAGGAGTTTGATTACATTTCTAGTGATACAGTTACTTCTTTCACCATTTTTCCCATGAAAGTTTTTATCCAGTTTTAGGCATAACCCATCTTCTTACCCACAAAAGGATCTTATGTTCCTAAAAATAAGACATAAAAATTACATCTCAGCATTTAATTTGTGTTCTTAGAATTCTATATGGCCTTCAAAATTTTTAAAGACAAACTAAGAATATTAAAATTGCATTTTAGATAACAAAGTCCTGGGTGAAGGCAAATTTTCTTTATATTTTAAGAGCACTAGAATATTTATCCAACTAATCTTTTTAAAGATGTCATACGCTTACAGGGAAAATAATAAGCAGATGCTCAATAATAAATTTCTAAATTTAGCCCTGAGTCATTTGGACTTGACTCAGATTTATCTGAAACAAATTTTTTTCCAAGCCTTAATTTCTGAAGACAGGATGATAGTAATTGATCATGCTGCTGAATAAAAAATAAATTTTGGCATATTTAGGCAGTGTATTTGCTGACATTCTTTAATAAAAGCAGCCTGTCAACTATGGTGCACGTAAGTACAGGAAAGATTGATGTTTGCCAAATGTAAAATCAGAGAAAAGAAAAAGTGTTTTCAAGTTTAGAAGACTGCTAACAATGAAAGAGAAAAATAAATAAAAATTTAGATGTACAATATTGTCATACCTTGTCAAGGAACTGTAATTGAAAACAGGCCTCCTTTTTGAAAACATAGTGTAAGATCTCCACCAAAAGAGTACTCAAGAGTTTGACTATTAATGAAAAAGTTGAATTTTAAAGGTAAAAAGTGATGGCTGACATTAACAAAAATTTTTGCTGTTACATTATCAAAGTGCTATGCCCTAGATTGCATTGTCAGTGCTTTCCTACAGTTTAATTAATATATTTGGTTATGTTACTATGAGAAAGCTCAGTTTCGAAAAGTATCATTATTAATCATGTGGGACTCCATCATAAACTTAATAGCTAAAATATGCAGGTTGCTGTTTATTTCTTCTGCATATCAGGTTTATGACATTTATTTCTTAACTGTATATTGTTTTGAATTTGCAATAATTTGAGTTATTAAAATACAGTTTACTTATGACCCCTGTTGAGAACATATGTGCATTCATATGACTAGATAGCATTGGATCTTTCATCTCAGAGTGATATGTTTCATTTATAGCAATTGTAATGAGAATATTTAATATGGGTCAAATGGAGAATAGTGGCACTCTGGAAGTGCTTATAAATAAATTTCTTTTTCAAAATATTTCATTCCACAGTAGAACTGAAAAAGATTACCACTCTTTGTTTAAAGATGTTATATTATTCTATTTGTGAATCTAATGAAATGTTTGGCAGGAAAGAACACAAATTGCTCAAATGAATTTTAGAAAATAAGACATTTGAATCAAACAATTAAGACATTTTAAATATAAGATATACTATCAACAACATTTAACTATAGAAAATCAGGTATTTATATCTATATATATATGTATAACTTTTAAAAACTCTTAATGTTTCCTTTTTATTCCCATGATGGAAAGTGGAGAAAAAATTATATTTATTTGCCCACAGACATGGGAAAGAATTACCTGGCAGAGCTATCTACCACAACAGATTTTTTTTTAGACTCCTTTTTCCCTGAAGCAGTCTTTTCATTTGAGCACTTTAAGTGATTTTCCATCTTTCCCACTGAAGTGCTCAGGTATATTAGCACCTCTCTCCTTCTCAGGACATTGAGTTTGTTAAAAGCAAGAGAAAATAAGTTATTTCTGTGTGCTGGTTGTATCTCCTCTCATGTTTAAAAAATAATAATTGCTAAACTAGATCAGCCTCTGTACAAAAACTGACCTGCCACTGAATGACCAGCTACTGAAAACCCATTTAAAAATTATATTTGATTGGATGGTATCACCTGATCTTAGAGAAAGATGATGTACAAAAGAATGCTAGCATCAGTAAAATTCATTGAGCTCTAAATGATATTCGGAAACTGCTTTAAAGCTAAAACATACCCAGTGGCTGCTCAGGGCTAGATTACACTGTCTTGGAAAAATATGATTAAGTTGGATCAATGTTACAGGTGTCGTAGGCTAAAATAATACATTTTCTAATCCAGTTGCAGGCTTCTCACAAAGTGGAAACTTATTTTTGAGCACATTGTAGAATGGAAGCTTGTTTTGAACATTCCAATAAATGCAGCAGTTACTTCAGGAAACAAAAGTTGTTGCTTACTCTCTAAGAATTATTAAAGTAGGTGAGGTCTTCCATTTGGTAAACTCTCTGTGGTAACGTGGAAGTTCTGCTGTATAGCCACCATCCTTGTTCTTCTCAATACTATTGGGAGTGGATTAATACAGTTACTATTCATTGTTTATGCATGATGAAGGCTTTTAAACATGCCTAGAAAACAGCTACTGTATTGTAAATAGCAGAGACAGTCTACATCAATATCTGGAATGAGGCAAGAATGCATAGCAATAGCACTATAATTTAAGATTATTCTGGAAGTTCTAGACAACTGAGTAGTGCAATGAACTTATAAAATATGTGTTACAAAAAAGGAAAGCAAATTCTCATTTTTATGAAACATATAATCAGGGCTTACTTACCCTATTTCAGAAGAATATGATAAGTTGAGATAATGGGAATGGACTTACATAACAGACTTTCTCTAGGACAGTTTCAGGCTCCTACCTTACATAAATGCATATTTATGTTGAATGCATTCAACATGGAAAAATCCAAATGAATCAACTAAAAAACCACTTGGACTGAAAAGAATTAATTAAAATGGAGGATAGAAAATATATAATGTATTTTAAATTTTGAATTTATCACTATCTTGATTTGGGGGAGGAAAAAAGAAAAATTAATTTGTGGTAATAATCTCAATTGTAAGATATCTGGTAACATCCTGAATAAGAATTGCACAAGACTCTTGTTTGGAAGGAATTATAAAACTTTATTGAGCAACATGCAAAAAAAAAAATATCAAGAATTATGCTTCTAAATGGGAATATTGTAAAAATAGCAATTAATGTACAGGTATGACTTTAGTACATCAGGCAAAATTCTAGTGGGATTATTTTAAAAACATGAAAGAACTTTTTAAATGGTCAGGATTCAGAATAGCAAAAGAATTTTTAAAACATGATAAAGGGGAATAGGATTTATTAAATATGAAAATATGTTCTTGTGCTGCAATATTTAGAATGGCATGGTACTACTGCACTTAGAATCCATACATAGATCAATAGAATGGAATGGATTAACATAAAACCAACCCCAGAATTTCTATGAACCAAATATGACAAAAGAATATTCCAGTAATAGAGATAGGGTAGATTATCCAGTGAAGGATAATACAAGATTTGGCTAGAATTTGGAGAGAAAAAAAGAGTGTTACAATGAAATTCAGACATCAAGTATAATATTTGAAGAATTTAAATAGAAATGCTCATGAAATAGAAAAAATATGAAAATATTTATACAGTATGAGCCTAGTGAGGTAAAATATGTATGTATACATGTGTGCAAGGAAAATCAACTGATAAGTATTACACCAAAATGATAGAAATGGTTTAAAAAAAAGGGAAATTATTGGTATAATTGCAGGTGATTTTAGTTTTCTTCTTTATATATTTTTATAGTTTACAGCTTTTTTCTTTAATTATAATATATTCCACAATCAGAAAAATAAGTTATTATCTTTGGTCTTTAAAGCAACCATCATGTTATCCAAGTACATACCAAATATTAGATATTTTTTAGGGTAAAACAATTGCAGGGAGAGAGATCCAAGATGGCCACGTAGCAGCAGCTCAGGTTTGTAGCCCCCAGTGAAAGCGTAGAGAGTGAGTGGATGCCACAATTGCAAACGAATTTTTGATGCCCACAAACTGGGAAATTCCCAGTGAAGGAGCCACACGGGTCGCCAGCGCGACCCTTTTGGCCGGTGCGGCGCTTCTCAGTGCGGCGTATACAGAACTGGGTGCCCTTTTAGTCGGGCTCTGCTGGTCCCATCCCCACAAGGAGAACAGCAATTGGAAGCACTGAGGACTGAGAGCAAGCATAGCTGAACCCGGGAAGGCCCAGCTCTGTGGGGAACAAGCGTCCGCCGAAGTAAAACTAAGAAACAGAAAAAACTTCATAACCAACAAGCTAGACGTCCACTCAGAGACCCAATCTGAAAGTCGGCAATTACAAAGACGACAGGTGGATAAATCCACAAAAAATGGGAAGAAACCAGGGCAAAAAGGCTGAGAACACCCGAAATCAGAATGCCTCTCCTCCTACAGAGGATCGCAGCTCCTCATCAGCAAGAGAACAAGGCTTGACGGAGGATGAGTGTGATGAACTCACAGAATCAGGCTTCAGA